>CASBSA010000261.1:0-33119 GCA_949129095.1 Volucella bombylans | reverse complement strand
TCAGGGATAAACTTCCCAAGGTAGGTGACCAGTCTCAAAAAACTCCTCGTTTCGTCCTTAGTATTAATGTTTATACATAGACGAATATCCCCTGTTTCCTTAAATATAATAACAATTGGAGATATCCAGGAGCTTGGGCTACATACTGCCTCAATTATGTCCTGTTCTACCGCTTCCTTAAGTTTCTTATCCACCCTCTCTTCCAGTGTCGATGGAATTCGACGCCAGGGCTGTTGTACTGGTTTTACCTCCTTATCGATGGACAGGTGTATTTTATGCCCTTAATTTTGGGGAATGGTCGAATTTCTTGGACTTGGTTAACCTCCAAACCCAATTTCAGTACTTTCGATTTAATTGCTGTTTCTTGCCCTAGCAATGATTGTTCCCCATATTTTATGACGTAAAACGATGCTAAAACTTCGGTTCTTCTATCTACGCTAGTGGGGGCTTCAAATACTACTAGTGTTTCAAGAAGCTCCCTTCCCACATATGCTCGAAATTGATTCTCGGATTCCCTGCGGATGTTCCACAACATCGAAGAGCTCCGTCGAAGTTTTTCCCAATCGCCCTCTCCTAGTAGGTTAAAACTCGACCCTGAGTCAATTATCATCGATTATTTTAAGCCTCCGATGAAACACTCTGTTTTCCCCTCTAAAGGCGAACTGATATCGTCCTCTACTTGGAAACAGTCATGTGCACACAACCAGGACCGCTCACTAGTAGTATGAGTATCCACATTTTCCTCAACAAAAGCGAATTTTTGATGGTTCGAATCTGCGCGGCTTCATATCGAAGTCATCGCCCCTAACATTCCTCTGTTTGCCTACCTTGGTCTTACATTTCATTGCGAAATGACCAAGAAAGTGGCATTTATTACACTTTGCCTTTCTCGCCGGGCAACTGCCACTGTTCGCCGTATGACCAATTCGACCACATCTTAAGCAATCGCGATCTGCTACTGCAGGATTCCTTGTAATCTTCGAAGTAATGCTATTGATATTAGTTGACGCTGGGATCAAACACATCACCTCTGACTGGTTATTTATTTGTTTGTAGACCTGGCACATCTCTACAATTTCCCCTAGTGTGTGTTCTTTTACTAGTAAGCGTCTTTTTAACTCCTTTGGTGCCCAAACATCTATCAACTTATCCTTCTAATTAATGTTTCGACTCTGTTCTTCCGTTTGTCCGAATGAAGATTTCGCTGCCTGATTCCTCAACCTCAAAATGAATTTTGTTTAGGCTCTCTCCCTCATCTGGTCTTAGAGAACGAATAAGGTGCCTCTCGAAAGTCGAGTTTCTCTGCGGTGAGAAATATTCATTTAACTTCTGTCCCAAAACTCCGAAGACATCTCCTTCCGTTACAAGTGCACCCGGAATATTAAAAATTACTTCTTGCAACTGTGGTCCACCTAAATGCAGAAGTTTACTTTTTTTCTTTTTCCCTTCTGTAATCTCTTCTGATTCGAGATACAAAGAAAATGAGCGGTACCATTTCTCCCACTCAGACCGAATCACTGCATCGCACAGGAATAGTTTTATGCCTGACTCAGCCATTCTACGAGTATCTCGCCTGGGGGAAAAAATCAAACACAATTTCCCCTTTAATTATCTGTCGTTATTATCTTTACCACAAATTAATGTGAAACTCAATGACTTTCTGGACACAATTGAATGTGATACAATTCCCAAAGTATGGCTTAAACCTTTGTCAAAATTACATTTTAATGTAATTAATTTACAATTGAATGTAATCTGCATTTCCAATGGCAATGGGAGAGAAAAAATTACACACTTACCTTCGCTTCACTTTTCCAACAGCCGCTATTCGCGCTGTGTTTAATATTTTTTTTTTTTTTGCACTTTCACACTCCTAAATCTGTTTATCCTCGTCGCCAATGTTATACTCGATAATTGTTTATTTAAATATTTCGCAATATCACACAGCAATTATTATTTCACTGCAATTATCAAAATAATCAAACACGTTATCACCAAGCCGGTCTGTGCTCTAGCTGAACGTTGACTGACTTGTGTTTATTCGACCACGCTCTCCGCTCACTATGATAGGGATTCTTCGCTACAGGTAGCCACAGTGTTAATTGCAACAACAATACAATGATGAGGTGATGGTGCGATCTATGGTTCGATCTGCATTCTGTTGCGCTGTTGTAGAACCAATCTCACAGTAATGAACAATAACATACAGTTTGCTAAAATACAGGGAGTCAGAGGATAACAATAACAAATAATAAACTGCTTGTGAAGAATGACATATTACAAATTTCTGTTTGTTTAAGTCTTGAACATTCCGGCCAACTTAGAGTAGTTTCAGGTCAATGGAAGCACGGCCAGTTTTGCGATTGGTTGTGCGAAATAGCCATGTTTCGTTTTAACTGTTACAAAACGTTTAAGGTCGTCCTGAACTGGAGGAACAACCGGATTCGGCCAAGAATCCACCGTGTTGGAGGAAGATTTGGTTCTTTAAGGACCACAATGCCACCAATCTTCACCCCTGACCACGGTATCTGCCACTTAGGACTTTCTTGCAGGTTAGTAAGATACTCCACATGCCAGCATTTCCAAAACCCATGGAGTATCGATTGCAAATAATTCCAGTGATCTAGTCGATTTTGTGGTATCTGTATGTAACTTGGACCTGGAACTGAAGTGTATGGCTCTTCTATTAAAAAATGGGCCGGAGATAATGGATTTAATACATCAACTGGTAATAGAAAAGAGGACGTGAGTTCACTATATCTTTGACTTGACTCAACGCAAAGGTAGAAATCGACGACCCTGTCACCCGTCGTATATGCAATTTGACCGATTTAATTGCGGCCTCTCATACTCGTAAATGCGCCAAAATCCCATTCGATTCCATCCGAGATTAGATCAGCAGCTACATTAGTGTTATGGGCTTCAGACAGCACTAGTGTTTGCATCTCGTTGAGACATCTGCGAGTTCCTTGGATATTTCATTGTCTGTGTAGATATTGGAGTATTTCCCACGTCTTGAAACAAACCGACTAAAAGCAGCTAAGAAAGCATCACATGTTAAGTCGCTTAGCTTACATGAGTCTATTGCCTTTGTGCACATTCGCCCAATTTAGGGTTTCGCCCACGTGAAAGTTTAATGCTGAATGGATCCGCGTAATCGCACCCATGTGGCAAGGCTTCCATGAGTTACGAAGTAGTGGCATTTCAATGCAAAAACCATGATTTACATTAGTGGACCCAGGTTCCAATACTAGCAATAGCAAATGCCTAGGCAGGTCCAGGATGGATGTGATTTCTGTGAATTTCACGAACTATAATAGAAGAGATATGACAACTAGCATATTTGATTCGACCACCAACGCGTAATACTCGTAGACCATCAACATCGATAAGGGCGTATATTTTTTGAATTTGGACTTGCTAACCAAATCCCGATTGCTTGTAAGGGAAATATCAGCGGTGACGGCCGAAGCTTCTGAAAAAGAATTATAAATAGGATAAATCCTAGCTACTTCCGACAGCAAGATTCGTCTAGACATTCGAAATGAGTAAACATCGGATGTAGAACTCCAATGGAACCCGAACATTTTTATCAGAGAGTCTAAGAAATGTTGAAATTCAACCCAAGCAAATTCACAATCTTCTTTGGGTAAGCGAACAAGCAAGCGCCAACAGTACGAATTGTCATTGAAATTTTGCAAACGATGGCAAGGAGACCGAGTCGATCGAAGTTTTATTATGTCTTCAACAGAATTTGCCCCAGTCATGATGTCGTCGACGTGCACATCGTTGAGAAAAACGCAAGCAGTATCCGGATACTTTTGTTGATAGTCCAAGCCGATTTGTTGAAGCACCTTAACGGATAGAAACGGAACTGATAAGCGACTGTATTGTAATATCTCGTCCGAGGGTTTCTCACGGCAAACGATTCGTTATTAGTCGGTATGATGATCAGCTACCGAGATTTGCCGAAATTTAAAAATATTTGTGCTGGCTGAAACGTGGACGAACTCCAATTAAATCAATTAAATCCCGCTGATTTGGTGGTCCAATGAAAAGTTTGCTGTTGAGGGAACTCCCAAGTGAATCCTTTGCAGATCCATCAAATACCATGCACAGTTTTGTAGTGGCACTGTTCTGTTTTATTACAGCGTGGTGTGGTAAATAAAACATCTGCCCAGTACCTAATTTAATTTAATTGAATGGAATGCGGATGGATGATCTAAGTCTTCATATTCCTTTATGCAACTGAGCTTAACCGAAGAATGTCTAAATTGAACAAGTCACCAACGACAGGACAGGACCAATGGTACAGACCAATGGAGCGATATATCTTTCCACCTGACGAACGCGAACGGGTGTTTTGAAAATGTTGTTCGGCTGCATCCTAAAAGACTATGTTGTCTGGCCCCCCCCACTACTTCATCGTACTCCCAGAATTTTTGGAGAATTGAGTCCACATCAAGAACAGAATGAAAGAAGGATAGCGCAATATCATTTGGATAATGATCTATTAACTCACCCGAATGACGTGCTTTGTGCAATTGGTAGTGAAAAATGCATCACATTTTACCAGGACCGAGAAGAAGGTCAATAGGACCTGGGGTATTAAATGTTGGATTGAACAATTAATGGAGTGTAAAGGTAAATTGGATGTTAAAACGAATGCGTCCACGACAAGGTTGGCATCCGTTATGCAGGAATGTATTGTGAATGACATGCAACCGCGAGTATTACCTGCGTCCGTGGATGAGACACCGAGAATGAGACGATTCTTCATCAAACCAGGGATTACTTGGTGGTGATCGGGTGAAACACAGCACATTAGTTGCAGGATCTCTGATAACATTTTGGGAGCGTTGCCACTGGTCTTCGGTACATGATGTTGGTGGCACAGGGGTTGTCGAGGGATTTCGGGATAATACCTTTTCTACGTTATATCGTGTGGGTGTGATGCTTGGGAAATCCGCATTCGCACTTTGACTGCAACAAGGTGGTGATTCAAGTCAATATTGGCTGCCTGGAACTTTCGGACGTCCAGAATACTGGAAGCGTGCCTTACGTATATCGCAAAATTATCAATTTGATTTAGCGTTTGATGATCCGTAGACCGCTATGTCCCCTTATGTACATTAAGATTAGGAAACCGTGTGCTTGCTATAGTGATATTTTCTCCCGCCGCTAAATCAATAAGCCTAAGTCCGTTGTCAGACTTGGTGCAGCCTAAACTATGCTTCCCAACTGACCTACATTTAATGTTAACCTCGTATTTCATACATTGCTTATATAACTTGCCGAGGAGTTCATACGAAACATTCTTCTGTGGCATCGACCTTTTCTTCCGTAGGGCGTTGGGCGCATATTGTGATTATGTTAGCGAATTAGGCGATGCTATCGAAAACTTCCGTCCACCTGACTAAAACGAAGTAAGAATGGCAATATCTAGAATTAAATTCAAGCTGCTGGGCTTGATTTCTTTTTGGTGGAGATATTCAAAGCTTCTGGATGTGACTTTGTAGAGGGCTTACTTCAACTCCTTTCTAACATTTGGTCAGAAATGCCTGGTGAATGCAATCTGAGGATCGTTTCCCCGATCCACGAAAAGGAAACCGCCAACTATAGATGCATATGTCTCCACAACATCACACTCAAGATCTTATCTCTACCATATTGCGTGAACCTCTGAAACCATTCATTAACAACCTGATTGATCCAATCGACCTGAAAAAAAAAAAACTCAAGAAGTCCACATCAATACCCATAATATATACTTTTTTCAGTCGTTCATAGATCTCAGCGGAGACCAGACGCATTACGCATTTCGTGTTCGGCTTTAAAAGTGTAGAAAAAAAATAAATAGAGTGCTAAACAATAAATTTTTAAGTGCTCGGTAGCCGAAGTGGTAGAGGCCCGGACAATAAATCTCGAGGTTGTGGGTTCGCTTCCCGGCCTCTGCGAAAGTTTTTTTTCGTTTATTTATTTAATTCAGTTGCAAGACAATTTTAATAAAAAAGTGTTTGTTTTGTATTATAAATTCACGTGATGGATTGTGGAGAGCGGTCCGCTATGCCAATAGCGGGATCGGCTGAGATAGCAGGTGAGGCTTCGAGTGGTTCGAACCAAACACCA
Source organism: Volucella bombylans (assembly GCA_949129095.1). Classification (NCBI taxonomy): domain Eukaryota; kingdom Metazoa; phylum Arthropoda; class Insecta; order Diptera; family Syrphidae; genus Volucella; species Volucella bombylans. The sequence continues at coordinate 26,990 of CASBSA010000261.1, read as the reverse complement.
AAGCCAAAGAGGAAGAGGATGCTAAAGTCAACCTCTAACTTGGCAGAACGCCCTACCCTACAAACGACCACTGTAAAGCTTGGTGGAGTGAGGGCAGGAAACAACTTCGCTGCATTGGCAGCAAGCGAATCTGACGACGAAGAGGAAGAATTAAAGTCGATAAGTAGCAGCATAAAAATGCTACAGCAAAGGATACAGGCCATTAAAGAACAGCAAATGGTCAGAAGGAAGAGAGATGAGCATGAGCAATCCCAGCAACAGCAGTCGCAGCTTTCTCAAAAGCAGCCCAAACAAAAACAAAAGACAAATACAATACCACAAGTGCACCAACAACGCCAACAAATGCAAAATAAACACCAGCAACAACAACAAGAGCAGCAGCCACAAAAACAGCAGCAGCAGCGACAACAACAACAACAACAACACCAACAACAACAACAGCAGCAGCAGCAGCAGCAGACGAAGAAGAAGGAGAAGGTGCCTCCTATCAACACCTATAAATTGGAGGTGAATGCAACCAAGGACCTATGTAAGTTGGTAATTGGTAGTAATTTTAATATTAAGCCATTTGGGAACGATCGCCATGTCATCCACTGTAATACAGTGGAGGGCTACGCGAAAGTGAAAGAGCTCCTAAAGGAGACGACGACGGAGCACTTCTCATTCACACCGAAGTGTGAAAAGCGGCAATCGATGCTGCTGAAGGGGTTGGAACCGTCTTCTGATCCTGAGGAGATCCTTACACTGCTCAAAGAGAAGGAGTGCGAAGGACTCAAGTTTGTGGGGGTAAAGCCATTTACCACAGCTAGAGCCAGGCGGGAGAAACGGAGTCTGCCGTTCTTCCTGGTGCAGCTCAGTCCCGAAAGTCGTCTGGATAGTCTAAGGAGAATCAATGTCCTAGACTATCAGGTGATTCACTGGGAAAAATTAAAAAGGAGCGAAGGCGTTATACAATGCGTTCGCTGCCAGAGGTTCGGGCACACCGCGTCGAACTGCCAAATGCAGCCTCGATGCGTGAAGTGCGCAAAGAACCACAGTTCCAAGGAGTGTGCTCTGGCTGTTGACGGAGCATCCGATAGATCGCAGCTCTCGTGCGTGTTATGTGGGAACGTGGGACACACCGCAAACTATCGGGGTTGTCCTAAGCTCACCGACATTAAAAAAGCAAAATTGGCGCGGCAGCAGAAGGTGGAGGTCAAACGTTCACCTGTCAGGTTTCAAACACCAGCCGTCACGCCCCAAATTTCCTACGCCCAAATGGCGTCAGGTAGGGGGGCTACGGTACAGCAAGCGACTGCTGCTCCTCCGGCGCCGATGCCGAGAACAACGGAAGCTGCACCTAACATGCTAGCCATCTTGCTCGCAATCCAAGGGCAGATGGTTCAGCTGCAAAAGCAGGTTCAAGAACAGGCCAAGCGGGTGGACCAGATCTACGCGTTGCTGCCGGGCCTAACGCAACACATGCCGTAATGGGTACGCACATGGTGGAGCAAACTTTGAAAGTCCTTGCGGTGAATGTGAATGCACTGATTAGGATCGAACGAAGAGCCGCGATGTTTAAATTGCTACAAGACCAAACTCCTGATGTGCTTTTCGCTAGCGAAACCAAGCTAACCGATAAGCACAAACTGGAGTACAATAATTATATTGTTAGAAGAAGAAACCGGCCCAGATCCAAACGTGGAGGCGGTGTCGCGATCTTCATTAAAGAAGGTATAAAATTTCACAGAGTGTACAAGGGCGTGTTGCGCAGGTTCCGGGTGTTGGAGGCAGTCGTCGTTTACATCCCGCTCCGCAGTGGAAAGCGGCTGTACTTGGCCTCTGTTTATGCACCTGAGGCTTCACAATCCACCCTATTCATTACAGAGCTCGACACGCTTTTTCGACTTCTGAGGCTGGAATCGGGGGAGAATTATTTTATAATCGGCGGGGATTTCAACGCTAGACACAGAGATTGGGGAAATAATTTGCCAAATACTAGAGGGAACCTACTACTCGATTGGTGGGGTCAGCACGATGTCATGTACAGACTCGGTCTTAAAGCGACGGATAACCCGTGGTTTCCCAGAGGTGGGTCTTATTTAGATCTACTGCTGTACGACGAACGCATACGACAGGTACGAATTTACAAACGCTAAACTGTCTGCGCACATTCGTGTATGACAGTGACCATTGCGGTTTTAGCACCGAAATTACAGTTCCGAACGAAATTGCGGAATTGGAGGAGTTTGTCCAAAGATATTCTTACAACTACAGTAAAACTCGATGGACACGCTTCTCCGCAACCTTGAACAGAGCGCTCTTCTCGAACACGCTCCACCCGCCGTCCAATGGGAATTTGTCAAACGAGGAGATCGACAATTACCTAAAACAAATGGACGAGACAATTAAACAAACTATGGACACTACAATACCGCGGTATCGACGTACGACTAACGAAGACCTGTTCCGTAATCCTACTATTGACGCACTGCACCGACAGAAAAGTAGACTTCTGACAAGACTTAAAAACTTGTACAGACAGTTAACTGACCGACAAGACCCGGAGATTAGGACGCTGAAGTCGTCGATTAAAAATGTGCAAAAGTTAATAAAAGAAAATTACAGAATTGCTGTAAGCTCATATTGGAACAACAAGGTTCGGGCTATAAACACCAGCAACCCGAACATGTTTCCGCAAATCAATAAACTATTTCGGAGAAAAAAACAAAACGACCTTCAGTGTCTTAAAATAGCCCGGACAACAGAAAACGGACGGTTACTGACAATAGCAGGTATTGATCCAAATGAAGCCGCTGACGATGACGACTTCTTTGTGATCGAGGATCCGCAGGAGAAGGTTGAGACCATAGGGGCGACTTTCCAGGAAGTATACAAGGCCATTGATACCATTGGCCCTAATTGCGACCTGGACAATCGCGTCTTGGTGCACGACTTCTGCATTCGAAATGAAATAGGGAGCTGGCGATCCGAGGGCTCTGGTTTCACCCGGTTTAGCGACGAAAATATGGCAAATAACGTCAATGCCAGAGAAGGTGACCTACCCCCGTTCATTTCGAAGCAAAAACTCCATGAGATCTTCGACACAATCAGGGCTAAAAAGTCAGTGGGGACCGATGGTATTCCAAACATCGTGCTTCGACATCTTCCTCTAGAAGCGGTGGACATTTACACCACCCTGTTTAATAATGCAATGAATAATGCACATTATCCAGCGCATTGGAAAACGGCGGTGGTTCAACCTATCCCCAAAAAGGGAAAGGATATATCCAATCCGGCGAATCTCCGGTCGATAAGTCTCCTTCCGAATATCAGTAAGGTTCTTGAAAAGGTAATAACAAACATATAGTTCCGGATAATCAATTCGGTTTTAAGGCGGGACATGATATCTCACATGCCGCGTCTAAACTGGTGTCCGATATCCAATGGAACAAAGGCAAGAAACAGTGCACTGGTGTCTGCCTTGTTGACTTGGAGAAGGCCTTCGACACCGTATGGTTAGAGGGTCTTTTCTATAAGCTGACTAGGCTGGGGATCAGCAAACCTCTCTTGTACATTCTTTATAATATGCTAACCAACAGACAGTTCATCGTGAAAAATGGCGATGTGACTTCTGTTGGAATATTTCAAATTAAAAATGGTCTTCAGCAAGGCGCGGTCAATTCGCCGATCCTATTTAACATTTATACAAGCGACTTGATAGGTTCACTTCCCCATACTATTGCGTACGCAGACGATTTGATAGCGTACAGAACAGGTCCAAAAATCGAGGTCATTAACACTCTTTTGCAGCGTGACTTCGATAAGATAAGACGATTTTGCGATGACTGGAAGTTGAAAATCAACTTTCAGAAGTCGGAAACCATTCTCTTTAGGACGCCGTTGTCTGGAGCCTCTAGGGATACCAGAAAAAATTGGCGTAAGTTCTCAATCATTGGACAACACGGGCAGCCTCTTGCCTGTCGAAATGTAGTCAGATACCTTGGAATCTGGCTAGATCAGTTTCTGTATTTTGGCAAAAATGTAGATGCTGCACTGGCCAGAGCTAAAGGCGCTTTTGCCCTTATAAAGAGACTGTTTTATAGCAGCCAACTCGATGCGAGGGTAAAGGTAGTCTGCTACATGGCCCTTATCAGGCTCATGCTGGTATTTGGGTGTCCCGTGTGGTTCAATGTACGAGCAAGCTTAATGGAAAAGATTCGGGTGTTTGAGAGGGCTTGCCTTAGGGCTTGCCTTCGCTTGTACAGAACACCAGAGTCGGAGTACAAACTATTTTATCCCAATGAGGTCCTTTACAATAGGGCGAACCTAATACGAGTGGACAACTTCGTAATTAAGCTGACTCCAAGGCACATTGCAAGAGCAATGACCTCGACGAATAACGTGATATCTGGGACTTATTATTTAGATATTAAGATATTAGATATTATTATTAGATATTAAGTTTTTATAAAAAAATAAAAAAAAGTCCATATGCTAAGTTTTTTCTTAACGAATATTTTTTCTTAGCCTTAAGTATACAATATAAATAATTCTAAATAAAATGTAAGTAAAGTCGAAAGACATAGATATAAGTATTTAGAGTAGCTTAGAGTGCCTGTGTGGGGCCAGTAAGTTAGTATAAGATTGTTAAGTAATTGTAAGCTAGCATTTAAGCATTTTTTGTTAGTATGTAAGAGTTAATTAGTAAGAAAATAAAATGCATTGAAACTGAACTGAAACATATATACTTTCGTCGATTTTAAGGCCGCCTGGAAAGCATTCATAGAGACAAGCTATATAGAGCCATATCTAGTTTTAGTATCACTGCCAAACTCGTCCGTCTATCCAGAATGAGGGTAGGAAGCAGCCCCTAATTATTGGCATAACTGGCAAACTGAGCGGGCTGTCGCCAGTGCGTTCTCTAATGTCGAAGCGGAAGCTGCCAAAATGGTTTTAATACCACAATTTCGACGAATTGGACTGAAGGTACCACAGCCGCCAGAGATAACTTTGAGGTAGCAAAGGACTTTGTCTACTATTTCTACATTTCCGTAGAATTGCAACGAAAACTAACTCTTGCCAATCGCTGTTTCTTTAGTCTAAGAAGACAATTGAGAAGTAAGTAGTGCCTGAAACAAGACTCTATATACTCGCAAGAACTTTGTTCATCTCAGTTCTACTTTATGGCGCTGAAGCATGGACTCTTTCGAAAGTAGATGAAAATATCCTCGGTCGTTTCGGGAGAAAAATTATTAATTAGATATCCGGTCCCGTTGAAATAGATGGGCTTTGGATGAAGAGATTCAACGACGAACAATTCGCACCAGTGGGCTAAGATGGCTATGAGATTGAGAGCGAATGGACAATAAACCTCTGTCCCGCAGAATCTTCAAATCTAACCCGCAGTACAGGAAAACTTTGCCTTAGATTGTGCGCACAAGTATTATAGAAGAGGACCTCAGGCGACGTTGGAGTTATGTTCGATAAGCCTCAGGTTCACTTCGAACTGTAGCTCCACCTTAGTAAGTAAATAACTTCAAATTGATTGGACGTTACTCGTTATCTCTCTTAGGACTCAGTTGTAAGGACATATGAGATTTTGTGAGGATGTTTAGTCACTAATGTCACCTTTGTGCAGTGCAGTGATTTCCACTATTTAACCCATCCTCACCTCAATCGGAAATTATTCACTGGAAAATACTATCAAACAGATAATTCAAATTCAGGATAACACAAAAGCACATTTCATTCTTCTCCAAAGAATTGTATCCTTATGTCCTTCGATAGATTCATTGAAATGACAAAGTGGAAGGAGAACAAGTTTTGTGTCTGCAAGAACAAACTTACTTTTACCAGTCAACTGGCGTTATCCTCACAAAGGATTGTGACAACAAAATCGGAGTAATGGCAACAAAACACAATAGAATAAGATAAACATGAAAGCGAACATAAAAGTGTTTCATATTCGATGGCGTGGAAATGTTTCAATTAAACGAAATCAATTTCTACTCCTGAAGCAAACTGGCAAATGGACTCGACTATCTCCAAATGGGCGATTTGTGTTCGATTGTATTGACATTGGTTTTGTTGATGTCGTTAAAATTCGTTAAAGCTCCCTTAATGCATATCTACAGCTCTTTCTATTGTTGCCACAATTTCCCACATCCATTTGGTCTTCTGTTTGCGAAGGATATTGAGTGGCCTGAATGGGTTTGTTTATGAGGATAGTTACGAGTATAAACATTTGTATTACAACCGACGAAACATGGGATAAATATGGCTCTAATATCCTTTTAAACTTTTGATGACTATAAGTCAATTACAGTGATTGCTAAATAGTAATCCAAACGAATGATTGTCGAATTCTTCGAGGAGGATGAGGGGGATATGTTTTTTTTTTTTTTGTAGATTGAGGTACATTTGCTGGCAACCTCCTGGGCAGATAATCCACAAAGTGACAAGAAACATCTTCATCTTCATCTTAATTTTCAAGACTTGATCGTGAAATTACGTACGCCCTAGATATAGGGGAGAGTCCTTCCCATTGTGTGTTATTTTGTTAAGTGCTTTTCCATTTTTAATGTTCACCTTACATTACGTTAGAGAAAAATCTGTCTTTATGTGTATTTTGTATGTGTACGAGTATGTATATGTGTAACCTTGCGAATTTGTTTAGAATGGACTTGAAGGCAAATGAGGTTAAGCCGCGGCCTAAGGATATTCACAATTTCAATGTCTGACTATAATAGCGTAAACGTGCAAACGTACAATGGATTACAATTTCATTGCTGTACGTGTGCTGAAACCGTAGGACCTTCTCCAGAATCCCAAGGAATAAGGAAGCCATATTGAAGCAACACTGTAGCCAGCATGCAATTTCTATTTTCGGTGTGAACAGGAGTCATACGGTTGAACAATTTATTTTGTACAGCTAAAAGTTGTACGGGGAAACATTCGTACACCTTGTTCTGCTCCCACTCGTCATGAATAGGTTTTGGATAAAATATGTCGTCCTCCATGAATCACAAATGAAATGGGTTTCCTTTTCGACAAATTTTATTGAATTTAGCGTAGGAGCTTTGCTCTGGAATATGAAATACGAATGTGTTCGGCTCAAGGCTCGTGGAGACGGCAAAGGCAGGTCTCAGAGGAATAATTTTTGATATTTTTCCCTAATACCCGTATGTGAACTATGTTGCATTTGATGCTTAATAGAAGAATTTATGAATTACCATGGAGAGGCAAGTGAACAACGTGAATGCCACGTCGAGGAAAAGGAGTCACACTAACTGCAATATCATATTTATGAGGTAATTTCCCGATGTAAGTCATTATGCTTAGAAGCTGACGTATTATGCGACCAGTCAGGCAATTCAGGTCGGAAAAACATCAAACATCAGAATATAGCCAAGTTGGTAGGAGAAATTCCGGAGACTAGAAAGTCAGCACTAAAACTCGTAACAAAAGAATTGAAGGACTCACAAAGAGGTAGGTATCAGAAGGGCACAATAGGGAGAGATGTTGGAATTCAAAATAAAGAAAAAGTTCTGGCAAAGTATGGTTAGGTTACGTTAGGTAACAGTGACTTTTGGGAAAACCAAACCATTTAGGAATATTGACCCATTTTGTTGCCATCTGTGATCCTCCTACTCTTGGAACCAATCTGAGCTTATTTATTTATTTATTTATTTAATCAAATAATTTGCAAAATAAATTTACAAAAATATTTACAAAAGGCATCTGGGCATCAAGGCCATAAAGGATGCCGTATTTTAGAGAAAGAAAAACTTATAAAAGTTATATACTCGTATACTCGTAATTATAAATAACACTTATTATAGATAATTGATGAGTTTAGTGGAAATAATACATCTGATTTAAGAAGAGGTATTTAAAGAGTAAGAAAAGTTAAAATCATATTTCCTTAAATTTGTTGTGTATTGATGTAGCATCTTTTATTCGATTAATTGATCTCATGTCTGCTGGATTCAATATACTTGCTAGTTGGCTTGTTGGGGCTGTTCTATCGCTGCGTACGTCGATTTGGGTTGATAAAGGATTTTCCACAAAGATGTGTCTTACTATTAAAGTAGTGTGGCAATGTTCACATATATGCGGGGGTTCGTTATTGTATAGGTGTCGAAGAGTAAAAATTGTTTTTTCCAGTCTGACCCTCAGTAATTTTATACAATCTTCTCTTGTAAACAAGTCATTGTAGGGAATCCGGGAGCATTGATGTTTATGGGCCTGAAGAAAGGTTTGAAAATTTTTCCACATATCAGTAAGCTCGAGTGCCTGATTGGTGAGAAAAATTCTCCCTGTCAGCTGTTAGAAGTTCGGTGTTTCAATGATTAAGGGGTAATTGTTAGCCTCTTTCGCCGCAAGGTCTGCTGCTTCGTTCCCTTTGATACCAGTATGTCCCGGTACCCATGCTAGCATGATACTCTCATTGATCTTACTTCTGATGCGTTCAAGTGTAGGGCATTTATTTGTTTCTTCCTTTAGACCTATTAGGATTCCCAGATTATCTGTTAGAATAAGGCTGCGCCCATTGTAATTTTGAGCGAGAGATATAGCCTTGTTAATTGCTGTTAACTCTGCGGCAAAAGTCCTTGCCAAATCGTTGATGGATTTGCATTTTGGTCCAGTCTAATCACTGCATATGATGAGCAGCTATCTTTATGGGATCCATAGGTGTAAAGTAAATAATCGGCTTCGCTGTCATTTATCATCTCCCTGTGTAACATTTGAAACATTGCATTCGAGGTATTCTCCTTTTTAAATTTGGCCAGACTTGTGTTAATCTGCAAGGAGTTCCGTTTCCAGGGAGGAAGATTGTATGCTGTTGAGACTTGACCCGACGTAAAGGTTCTCTGCGAGGAAACTAGAGCTACCATTCTATTTAGTGCAGATATAGAGTTCTATCGTTTGTTTTGTGAAGAGATAGATTCAATGGCAATGTTGTGGAGGGGATGTGTTGAGACTGTTAAAGCCTTGCTAATCAGATTCACGGCTCTTCTTGTCCCAAAGTTCTGAAACGATGATATCCAGTTTCTAGTCGTAAGGATTCAATTCTTGTGCATTTTAGTGCCCCTGAAGCTGTTCGAAAGCAGTTGTTAATAGCGGCGTCAATAATGTTGCTGTTTTTAACTGTGATCCACATATAGCTTGTAACACCATGTTGCAAGGTGCCTTCGACTAAAGTTTTTTCTATTCTCAGGGCTGTTTCAAGATGTGGTCCTTTTTTCTTGGAGCATATTATTTTAAGTGCGTTATTCCGTTGTTTTAATTGATTAACCACTGTTTTGACCTGAATATTCCATTTCATATTTCCACTGAAGGTGATGCCTAAAATTTGTAGTTCTTTTGAAATCGTGACTGTTGTACCTCGGAGGTTCAAAGGGGTAGGATTATAATTTCTTTTCCTGCAAAGATGGAGTAAATCTACTTTGGAGGGGGGAATAATAGCACCTGTCTCTTGGCACCATGAATAGATAACTTTATCTGCCGCTTCTAAAATAGATTTAACCTTTGTTGGTTCAACAGAGGCTACTACGTATATGTTATCGGCAAATACTCCAACGAAGTCCAGATTAAGTGATGATTGCGTTATTTTAACTATGAGTGATTCTACTCGTATGTATGTGTTAAAGATCACCACAGAGAGAGGAGATCCTTGTGGTGTTCCGTTATCAAGTTTGAACAATGAAGAGTTATACCCTGCAATATTAACCCGAAATGTTCTTCCAGTCATGAAGGGTTTTATGAGTTTTAGGATTTGATGGGGAACTCCCCAATCAGCCATTTGTTTGAGAACTGGAATCATTGGCTTTTTCTAAATCGGATGACATGACTATACTATGCTTTGGTTTTGACAAATTTTCTGTCAGTCTATTGTCAAGCAGATGTAAAAGTGTGTGAACGCCTCTGTTCTGTCTAACAAATCAGCTTATTCGTCTAGCAATAATTTTTTCAAAAATTTTTGAGAGAATTGGGAGCAGTGCGATTGGGCGATAGTCCTAGAGATTGTGGCAGTTTCGAGATGCCCTCTTCCAGTCATGTGGGAAAACGCCAGACAACAAGATGGTATTATACAACTAAACGATTCTATCTTTGAGAGTATCTGAACATTGTTTAACCATGCGGTATGTTATTTTATCTTCACTTGGGGTTGTGCCTTTTGCCATTTTCAGAGTCATGTCCAGTTCCACTCGTGTGATGTCTTCAATTAGAAGTTTACTTTGATTTTGGTGTACTGGAAGGTGACTAGGTTTAAGGTAACTTAGATTAAAAATTAATTTTTTCTTAATAATAGATTCAGGTTAGGTGGTGTCTTCGCTATATTCCTTCCACTTGCAGCCAAATGCACAACCTAAAACTTCGGGATCGTTCTCAATTTTATTATTTAGATGGATGTATGGAAAGTCTTGGTGTGACCTGGATGATTGGAGTGAACGTATTCTATTCCATAAAGTTTTCATATCTAATGATGGGTTCATTGTGTTGACATTGTGATTTTCCCAAGAAGACCTTTTGGATTGGATTGATTCTCTCTTAAGTTTTGCACAAGTCCTTCTATATGCGACACAGTTTTCTGTTGTCTTTTACCAACTTTGCAATTGTAGGTGTAAACCAAATTGGGGTTTTTCTAGAAGTATTTTGTTTGGTAACTGGAATTGATTTTGCTGCAGCGGTTCTTATTATTTTTTTAATCTTTGATGCTTCCTGGTTTGCGTTATTCGTCGTTAATTACGGTTGTTAGCGAAGTTTTCAAATAATGTGCCTGTTTTATTCGTCGCATCTGAACCCCATAAAGTGTTATGGGCATTTAGATCACCTAGTATAAAATGATGACAATTATCATTACTTGCAGGAATTCTATCTAAGATATCTGAACTAATTTGTACATCACGCTCTTTATAGATGTTAGTTATTTTGATTGGTATTGGGCCTGGGATTTGGATCGTGTGGTGAAGCAAATTTGACGAGGACGTAATGTATGAAGCTATTGGAATGTTGTTCCTTACAAGAAACCCTATACCAGCCTTACAGTGGTCGTAGTTCTTATTAAAATGAAATGGCTCATAGTTTTTTCATTTTGAATAGTTTTATGTTTTTTGATATTATATGAGTTTCTTGAAGCGCAATTACGAGTATGTCTGGTTTATATCTGGCGATTAGGCGCTCAAGAGCGTGTTTGTTGTTGCAATAACCTTGTATGTTTCATTGGAGAATGAGTAACTCCATGGTTAACCGAGTCATTGTAGTGGGTTTTGGTTTGCGGAAGTGGGTGATGTATTTAAAATATTATTATTAAGTTGGCATGGGAGAATTGAGTGTAAAGTAGTATTTAAGAGAGCAGGTTTTTTGTTGTTAACGAACTTGAGCGAATGACGCAGAGCCTGAGCAGAGTACTCAGAGCCAGCTTCCATGTTTCTATTCTTAGTGATCATTGATAGATCTGATTTGCCTTTGGTTACATTGTTGTCGATGCTTGAGTAAGATGGTGTGGAGGACGACTCAAATGTTATTTGTTACTTGGTTGTTGTTTTGATTATGTGTTGTGCATGATTTAGTTTCAGTTCCAACATTTTGTTTTGAACTATTCGAGTTGTATGTTTTTTGTGGTTTAGAAATAAACTGATTGGATTGCTGTGATTTCTCATGTTCATTGCTCTGTTCTATGTTCGTGTTCTTCTTCGAATTTGTTTAAATGGGCGTGCAGTGCAATTGGTTTTTCTACTCGGGCTTTTATGATTTCTGCCATGCTTGGACCTCTGATATTTTGTTTTCTTGGAACCGTGAGCTGGTGTAGAGAGGGGTTATCATTAAATATCTGCCAGGCATCTCTAACGGTACACCTACGATCAATTTTTATCTTGTTGACCGATTTGTATCGGAGGAAGGCAGGGCAAGCGGAATCGTTTGATGTGTGGCCCTCGGTATTGCAATTAATACAGTAAACACGCGTGCAATCATTATGTGGGGACGGAAGACAGCAGTTTTTGCACAGAGCAGTACCAGTGCATCGATTTTTTGTGTGACCAAGTTTCTGGCAAGATGTACACCACATAGGGTTTGGTCTACCTTGTAGTTTACCCACCCAATTTTAACCTCGTTTGGTCGTCGAAGGTTAATATAGCCGCACCTGTGGGTACCAAAAGATAATTTTCTATTTCATTAGTATTTTCACCTCTATGACTTTGAATTTTTTCAATTCTTCTAAAAGTTCTTCTTCTGTGATTTCTGTAGTGTGCTTCGAGAAGATTCTTCCTTGTATAGAATTAAGGCTTAACTGGTTTGATGCCTTGACGGGAATTGAATCAATGAATTTAGCTTTTAGGAATTTGTTAGCTACTTCCACGTTCAGCACTTTGAGAAGTAAGTCTCCTGATATCTTTAGAAATAAATTAAAGACCTCTGTTGATTTGAATTGGGTTGTAGGAAGCGAGAGGCCGCACATTTTCGCCTATTTTTCCCGTTCCCGTTACAACTATATAACGTGGGAAATTGTTGTCGTCCATAGATTTGTACTTAGTTGTACGCTTATTGTTTTATTTATGTAGGTATTAAGAGAAAAGAAAAAAGAAATTACACTTACCACCGAGAGTAAGTAAATAAGTACCGAGCAAAGGTTTAAGAGAGCTGCACCAACTAACCAAACAAAATTCTTTCCGCGAAACGTGTTAACACGGCCTTTGCCAGAACAGAACTGAATCTGAGCTTTTGATGAAGCGTACAAGCCTATTGACATCTATATTGTCTAGATCGCTGAAGTCATTGTAACTAGAGGATTGTCTCTTCGTCCTCCTCCTCCTCGTCCATGCATCTTCTGCAGAATTTATTTGTAAAAGCGCCAAAGCTTTTTGCGTGTTTGCCTATAAGACAGCGTCCAGTGACGACACCTATGATAGCGCTGACATGTTCAAATTTTAAAAGATCAAACTCATAAAGCGACTCAGATATAGTTTTGGTCAGATCTATTTGGTCCCTATACATGTTCATCCAAGAGTCCACCTAAGGTTTGTGCTTTTGTTAGCATCCAGCTTTAGTATCAGATTGCCATTGGTATAGAGATGATACCCATTTCCGGTAAAATAGATAGAGTGGTTCCAATTCTGGGGAGTTCGTCGATTCTACAATGTCTCTGTGCCCCAGAACTCAACATAGGTGAAAGTTGAACTGTTCTGCCATCTTCTTAAGAGATGATCTGCGGTTAGAAGCGGTTCCAGAATTTAGTGAGACTGTGTCTAGAGATTTGAAAGCGGCCTGACTATCCGAAAAGATGCGGATATCCTATGCAGATACCACGTTTTTCTTCAGCCAGGACAGAACTTGTTTAATCGCTAAAATTTCTACCTGGAACACGCTACATTGATTTGGAACACGGAAGGAGCGGCTTAGATTTAGCTTATTTGAGAAAACACCGACACCAACCCCACTATCGGTTTTAGAACCATCCGTGTAAAAGTGGATTAACTTGTCCGCTATGAAAGCATTTTCCACCCAGAAGGATCTACGAGTAGATCTATCGAGCTTACATGAAAGCCTTTGCCAAACCAAAGTTCGGGTTGCAATCGGTATTCTCTGTGTAGTCGCTTTAAGGTGAATAGCTGCGGTAGCAGCTACTTGCCTGCTGAAGATATCGAGAGGTGTCAAGTGAAACAGAATATGGGGGTTTACTTCCAATCCACAGCGATCCGCCCAATGGGTTAATCGGTTAATCAAATTTTGCTGTTAGAGTTCTTCAATGGTATTGGGATGCTTTACGGCAACAGCAACATCACCCGCATAGGCAACCACCTTGTTACCAACCCCTTCCTGGTATATCAGTAAGTTGCCGAGAACGCGTGAAAGGTCACCGCCTTGAGGCGTGATCGTGTGACTTGAGTCATATACCTACAGAGTTGACAATGCAGTTGAGATTGTGGACAATGTGTTGACAATGTTAAAGGCAACTTTTATGTACTCTCCATATTACTGGGATCGTTCAATGTGACTACTCAGTGAATGCAGAGCCACTTCCACCGACTTCCCTTTACAGTAGGCATGTTGAGACTTAGACAAAAGTCGTCAGTTAATCCAAGATCGTATACGAATATCAATCAGGCGTTCTAGAGTTTTCAAAAGGAAAGATGATAGACTTATAGGTCTGAGGTCCTTTGTGACAACATTTGGAGCATTTTTCGGCTTTGGGATTACACTGGCTTTTCTCCATGACAGTAGAATGTGGATCAATTCTACACAGCTCCTCATTATATTCTCTAGCTTAAGCAGAATAATATCTGAGGATGTATGTAGTTCGGCAGGTATTATACCGTCCGGACCAGCAGATTTGTATGGTTTGAAGCTATGCAGCGGCCAAAGCAGCTTGTCTCTTGTAATCAGATCATGAGTTTTGGTCACGATTGCAGTAGTCCTGTTTTGGTTGCTACTGAACGCGAATAGAGAGCTACCTATAAAGTGGGTGTCCAGTAGCAGGATGAGTGATTCATCACTTGAAGTTGTCCACAGCTATGCATCATAGGATTTGTGGAGAGAATTTTTTTCATGCCTCAATGCCTCAGATGTTTCTGCCATTCTGTGACAAGCCTCCAGGACCTTTTTCTTCCTCAATTTTTTTTTTATAGATTTTGAGGCATTCTTTGTATGAGTCCCAGTTAGTCACTTTTCTTGTCCTTTTTGCTAGGTTTTGCATGGTTTCTAAAGGGTACCAGCGCTGATATCCACCAGTGCGACTTTTTCTTGCCTCATCATTCTGACTGAATTGGATCTATCTGTGATCTGGAAAAGTGTTTCAAGACGATACCATCCAGTTTATTATCATTTGAGTGAACTTGTGGATTTTTAGTTACAAAGGTGGGTCCATTACCAATATTGAAAACAATGAGATTCGAACTTAAAATATCATCGAAAAGTGACTCATCTCTATCGTTAGTGTAAGTGATGAGCGTTGGCATTACACTCGCTGATGAGGCAAGGTTCTTACCTTCTAGTTTATAAGGACCTTTTCTGGGCTATCACCAGTAGAGGGCCCCCATAATCGTGACCAAGATATGCCGATTCTAGCCAGTTGGAACCTTGTAGGCCATCTTAGAGTGATGGAGGTTAATCTGGAGAGAAACGTAGTATCATTGCTATAATTAATAAGAGAAGCCTATACCGCGATGTCATTTAAATCCCCCGAATATGAAAATGTGCCAAAATCTCATCTTCATCCTCTGATAGTAAAGATCGCCGTCGGCTTCCATTTCCGACAGAGTGTCAGAGGTAGAGATCGTCGGCTTGCTTGTCAGTTCAAAAATATTGGAATCGTCGCTGTAATAGAACCAATTTTGATGGGAAGACAGAAGTAAAGTCGACCTTCGGGCTAAGGCTGATTCTCTTTAAACCAGGCTGAAATCGCCAACATAAGCCTCATAAAAGCCCACGCCCCGACAGAGGAGAGTGAAGACCTTACTAAAGACTGTTTCTACGTGTTTCTCACCCTAAATTACTCTAATATGATACCAAAATCGTTCTTAGAGCCAAAGTTGGTACTGAGAATGTTGAAAGTTTATTTCTGCAGAGTGTTAAATGGCGATGTTGAACAATATCCCACCGTTAGGCAGGGATAAAGTCAGGACAGCAGTCTCTAAGCTTAAGTATAGCAGAGCCTCTGGACCAGGTGACAAACCAACTCATCTCCAAAACCTGGGTCGACGAAAGTATGCCCGACGAATGGAACCTCAGCATTATTTGTCCGATTCTAAAGAAAGGAAATCCCCTGGACTGCGGAAACAACAGGGGAATAAGTATCCTCAACATCACATATAAAATCCTCTCTGGCATATTACATGAGTGCCTAATACCCTTTATAAACAGCCTGACCGGCCCCTATCGCTATGGTTTTAGACCAGGAAAGTCCACCATAGATCACATTTTTACATGTGCACGTCGACAATAACCGAAATACGACATTAAAATCTTTGGCAGGTCAGTTCGGAAACATATCCTACAAGAAACCACGTCTGGCAACGGACTTAGGCTTATCGACTTTACGGCGGGATACAATGTCACTATAGCAAGCACTCGGTTGTAATATACACAAACGAATATGGCGGTCTCCGGATCATGAAACGATGAATCAAACTGATCACATTGCGGTAGACATAAAGTATGCTGCCAGTATTCTGGACGTCCGAACGTTTCTGGCAGCCAACATTAACTCAGATCGCCACCTTGTGATGTGAATCCGAATACGAATTTCCCAAGCACAACAACAAAGAAGAACCACTGTGAGAAGATATAACGTAGAAAAGCTGCAATCGCAAGAGACCGACAGAATCAACAACTCCTATATCGCCAGCATCAAGTACCGAAGGTCCGTGGCAATGCTGGCAACGGGCCATCGGAGACGCCGCAACTAATGTGCTAGGTTTCACCCGACCACTACCAAGAAATCTGTGGTTTGATGGAGAAAGCCGGCAAGCACATGCATCTAAACCAGCAGCCAATAAAGCGATGCTTCAGCGATGGACGAGAGCTGCTCGTGAGTTCTACGAGCAGAAGAGACAAGAAAAAAGAAGAGAGGAGAGAGATGAGAGGTTGTACTCCAACAATAACGTAGGGATGTTTTACCAACAGATGAATCGAACTTACGAAGGCAAACCCTTGTAGATATGAAGAAGGAAACCTTGAGAGTACGAAAACACCTTGTCTTTAGACTGTATAACGGCGAAGCAGACCAACATCCCGCAGTCAGGCGGAATAGATTATTCAACTTCGACGATGGTAGCCAAAACTTCTGTCCACCAGATGACCCGGCGGGTTACCGACCCAAGTATTCAAGGCTGCTGGAAATGATTTTGTGGAGAGCACATAACTACTCATTTCCCAGTTTTAATCAGAAGAGTGTATGCCTGATGAATGGCCACTATAGAGGTGTTAGTCTCCTCAACATCGAATACAATATCTTATCTGCCATATTATGTGAAAGTTAAAATCCCTTCGTCAACAACCTGATCGCACCCTTATTCGTACCGTTTCAGACCACGAAAGTCCACAATCACACTCCCGTAAATTCTGGATGAATTCAATAAGTCTAAATCGATACCCACCATCTTTTCATCGACTTTAAGACCACATATGACAGCATTCATAGGGACGAGCTACATATATAGAGTCATGTCTAGTTTTGGCATCCAGGCCAAACCCGTCTGTGCAGAATGACGATTGCGAACGACCACTGCTTCTTCGAGGTCGGTAACGGCTTAACCGAGACCTTTGATGTAAAAAAGTGTTTTAGATAAGGTGATGTGATGTGACTTCTTTAGCATCAAGTTTGAAAGAATTGTGGGGAACTCAAAAGCGAACCCTGTGGGCACAATCTTTCATAAGTCTGTGCAACTATGTTACTAACGTGCGCCGATGATATCGACATAATTGGGAGAATACAGATCCATGGCGCTGAAGCATGGATTTCGAAAATTATTCGGTCCCGCTTGCGTTGATGGGCCTTGGAAGAGAAGGAGTAACTTCTATCTAGTTAGAAAACTGCGTATTATTAGCCTAAGGTGGTTAGGACATGTAGAGCGTATGGACACCACCCACAGAGTCTTCGAATCTTACCCGGAGGGTGAACTCACATTAGTTGGCGCGCACAAATAGAAGGCTAACTGGATAGGCTAGGTAGTTGAGGCCCAGGTTAACGCCAACTAAAGCGCCACCTAAGTATACATATAAGTCTATAATATCCTCTCAGAAATATTATAATTGAACCACAGAAGGAGAACGTGCTAGGTGGGGTGTAAAGTATCCTCTTTGACCGCCAGAATGCGCTGCTACTGCAAAACAGGTGATGGTGCCTTGAAGTCCATTCATATTTAGGCAGACATGCCAATTTTCAGTGCGATACTGTCCTTAGTTTTGTTTTGACAGCTGATTGTTGTTGAAGTGTTTGGCATCGTGTTGAGTATGGACAAAACCGATTTTCGTTCTCTCATAAAACATTATTTTTTGAGAAGCAAAACGGCGAAGGAAACAAAAGAAAAGTTGGATAAAGTCCGCAGTGGCAGGCCCTCCGATGCGGTTACAGAGGAAAATGTCAAAAAAATACATGAAATGGTCTTGGCTGACCGGAAATTGAAAGTGCGCAAGCTAGCAGATACCACAAAGATTAGTACTGAGCGCACATGCCATATTTTGGGCAATATTCTGCATATGAAAAAGGTATCCTGCCGCTGGGTGCCGAGCATGCTCACTCCTGACCAGAAACACGAACGCGAGGGCACTTCGAAAGAGTGTTTGGACTTGCTGATGCGGAATTGGGCGGACTTTTGGCGTCGATTGGTAACTGTTGATGAAATTTGGATCCACTATTACACACCAGAGAACAAAATGAGTGCCCGGCAATGGACTGAAGCCGGCACGAGTGGGATTGTCATGGCATACTCTTCGTGGAATACCTCGAAAAAGGGAAAACTATCAACAGCGAGTATTACTGTGTATTATTGGAGAGATTGAAAGCCGAAATCTCTGCAAAACGGCCTCACATGAACCGAAAAAAAATTTTGGTTTTGCACGACAATGCGCCGGCGCACAAGAGAATTGCAACCGTGGCTAAAATCAATGACTTACGGCTCTAATTGCTGTCGCATCCACTGTATTCGCCCGATTTGGCTCCCTCGGACTATTATCTCTTCCCAAACCTCAAAAGATGACTCATCAATAAAAAATTCAGCTCACGCGAGAAAATCATCGAAATTGAATAAAATAAAAAAACATTTAAAAAAAAATTGTTTTTCATTCCCAAGGAGGTTACTTATCACCCCACCTAGTACATCGGATAAATTCGGGTGATTGAATCAACAATCGCTTTAATATGCATGCCAGATTCTTTTTATGCGCTACTTTAATGGATTTGGAGCTGACGTCTATATTCGTAAGTATTTCGAAGATCAAGAATATCCTGTCGTTCAAACCGTTTGAGGAAGGCCCAAGTGTTCTGTTAAATACCAAGCCACGTAAACACTTTTCTGATGTGAGGCAATCAAAGTCCCACATTGGAAAAAATTTAATGTTGAGGATTCTGCAAAAACAAGAACAAGACAAAGACGTTCGAGTACGTACAGCGAATGTTTGGACCTCAGATACTACGTGTAGACGAATAACTGATGAAGGCCGCACACTACTTTAAAGCATATACCAGTGCTATCCAGTAATAGCGGTGCAGCCAGATTTACAGAATGAGCAGCGGCTTTTTGGGTGCAGATTTCTTGTAGCGCAATGACTAAGGGGAGAAGCATGGGCTCACCAAGCCTAAATCTACCAACATCAACCTGATATGTGCTGATGCACCCACTGAAAATATAGATATTACTACCAAAGGGTGGTCCTCGACATAACGTACGAGCAGTGCCCTACTTATGACGTTTAAATCATTTTAAGTTAACCTCAGCGCTAATAAATAAAAGAGAAGATCTTCGGTAGCATACCTTGCATGACACAATGTCTATCAATGGGTATAGGCTAATTGACTTTACTGTTATTGCGAGTAAATCATTTCTTCACCTCAATATCATATCCGCAAGGAGACATGGTGGGACTGCTGAGCAAAGGTCGAAAGCAAGTTCACCGAAGCCTTCCGAGTAAAAAATGGGTTAAGACAAGGTGATGCTCTGTCATGTGACATCTACTCGTATATATAACATCAAACTTAAGGAAAATTGTTCAAAACTCGCACGACAACAGCATTGACACAACTTTCCAAAAGTTTGTACAACTTGGCGCCAAAACTGATGACACTGCGGAACTGATTGATTTACAAGTATTTGAACCGAAGCGCCAATATATATAATTACTCGTAGTTATGCTGTGAATGAACGTCAAAATAGTCAGATTAAACTCAGAAATTAAAGGAAGGGTTACACTTGTCATCATGACAGACCGGCTCTACGAGACAGATGGTTGGATGTTAACGCTTCTATTGATGTCGTTAATGAATCAGTTATACCGATGTTTCTTCTGCACTCAATGCTCTCTACATATAACCTTCAACACCACGATACTAACTGCTGTTAGTATCTGCTCTTCATCCACTTAATTCCGACGGAAAATTTATAACCACCACTTCACTGCTTAATCTCTCAATTTTTCAGCACAACCTCCAACATTCAAAGAGCATCATAAAGCAAATCGTCTAGGTGGTCGTATCCTTAATCAAAACTCGCAACGCCCTTGCAGTCAGCTACTTAAGCCACTTTGAACAACACACCCAAGGTTACGTCTTAAGAAGCGAAAATACTAATTTCGAATTCAGCGCGCAAATGTTTGTCATGAAAGTAAAAAAAAACAGACAAACCATTTGTCATTTTATACAGGGATTCCGCCTTCCCCTCTCGCCAACTTTCTCATGGATAGATATTCATTGCATTGCATTAAGGTTACCACCGGCATCTACTACCGACATACACTGACACCCATCCGCTGCTACTTCTGTTCTGTACTCTGGTAGTAGAAGACAGGTCGTCCTACTGTGTTGTCATATTCTTGGCTAAAGTACACCAACTGAAGTTCCTTCTGCCATTTAAACGCTAAAAATCCATCTTTGTAGTAGGTACAGATACTCCTGCTCCAGCTACAGATACTCCTGCTCCAGCTACAGATACTTCAGTTTCTTCTTCTACTATATCATCTCACAAAGTTGACAGATGGACGGCGGTGGTACATTTTCTTCGGAGAAGTGGGGGAATGGAGTGCAGATATTAAAAGAAAAGAAAGAAAGTGTGGGCGGAAGGATACACAGGGTCGAAGGACATTCGTAATTAGAACAAGTAAAAGCGAGCAGACACCCATGACCCTATTTGGCTGAAGATAAATAATGCGAAAGAATTGCTCTACTCTCTGTTTAACCGTATTTTCCTTGTTTTTGTTCAATCTACTCCCACTTCTTCTTTTTCTCCTAAAGTAGTTTCTTTTCGGTGCTTTAGTTTCTTATTGACATTTAGAAGCGATTCGCGTCTTTACCGTTGTACTGTGTGATGTTTCATCTGGGCTAACACACTTACGGAAAGTACATTCCCGTGTGTGAGATTGTGTAACGCGATGTTACGAGTAGATGTATCTATCTATTTACTGAAACTCAATCGCGAATACATGGATGTGTGTGTGATCATTTGAAAGTTGGAAAAGTTTCACGTAACAGTGGTGCTTGTTTGTCTAACTGAATGGGTGACCTGGGTGTTGGAACTAGAGTTCGGGTCTGAGGAATGGTTGGCTCTTAACCATTTCCACACGAATTCGGTTTCAATTAAAAGTTTGCTCTGAACCTTGTGATACACAGTACTCATCCTCAATCTTCTCCTTCCAAGAACTTTGTTATTCACTTGCTCTTACACACTCCTGTGTGCATGTGTAACTTTAAAAGTTTATTACCTCGAAGCAGTAAGTGGTCTTGTTTATTCTTCCAGAGGCAACCAATTTCTTTAAATGGGTCATGTGATTGAACATTGATTGCGAGGCGACACATAACTAATCAACAAATTGTGATAGTCCATTGTACTCCTTGTGAGTTCCTTTTAATGGAATTCCCCAGTATTTCGAAGAAATACGAGTAGCGTGATAAAGTGTGAGCACCCACCACCTCAACGTCGAGTACCTGTAGCCTGATGCTTGAATAGGCCGGATATTCACAGAGGTAGTACTTAGCGGTGCCGTCGTCAATTTCACAGCAAGCATTGTAGTGTGTCGTCTAAATTATGCTCAGCACAATAAGGCGTCGTACCCAGTGACCACGCCAGTAAGTAGTTTCCAGTATTAATTACGCAGGGACAGCGGAAGACCCGCTGACCTTGGTATGCCGGCAACTTGGAAAGTCATGAAATCTGCAGTTATGCTCACTTGAGGCGAAAATGCCAATGGAAGTCCTAAGCGATGACCCAGGTAGACCTAACTTAGGTTCGGGTCCTTAAAAACTCTCCTCTGAGTCGTTTCCAGAAAGTTATATTGACTATTTCATTCCACGTAATTACAGTATGATCTGTCGCTACAGATGCAAATTGCTCTCTCCCCCGATTATTTACAATATTGCTCTTTGCTATCAGAATTGCCTATAACTCCAGAAAGACAACTGCGCTGCATCCTATATCGGTTTTGGAACCATCCGTAAAGAGCTGACAACATTTCTTTCGTGGCTCAGGTTCTGGCCGCGAATATTTCTGGGCACAGGGGAAGTCGATTTCTTATTTTTTTTTTTTCACAGCGGGAGTTCTGATGCCATTCTATCAAATGACGTGTCCATAAAACCAGAGACAAAAGATAGTCCATCAATGCTTTAGTGCGTGCTATACCAAATTCCACTTCTCTCTAAAAGGAAGATGGCTTCGAGATTGCGGCCGATGAAATAAATGTCAAAGGGAGGTAGATTCATCAGGCGTGCTAAGGATAGGACCATGCAGCAGACACAGACTGTTCTTTTGGAGTCTGCAGCAGTTACGCATTTTCGTTGAGCGCTTCTTCCACCAGACAATCGACGCTTAGCATATGATATCATATCCGTGTACATCCAAATGACCCTTCTAGGTGGCAGGCCCCCTGTCTGCGCTTTAGAACAGACAGTCGCTAGACACGGTCCAACAGACAGTGCAGCTACATTAGCCGCGTATGCTTGTGCATAGTCGTCGGAACTATTGAGCCCATTGAGCAGGGAGTCGACCAACATGCACCATAGCAGTGAAGGCCAAACGCCGCCGCCTTACCGGCAACCCGAGCTTATAGTCAGCATCCGCAATCAGTATCGTATTCACCAGCACTACTTTTATTCACAAAACTAGTGATTCATCTACGCCGTGTTGAATGGGATGGCCGAGTTAGACATGCCGTCAAAAGTTGCATTGTCGAAAGCACCCTCAATGTCGATGAGAATGCCCAGCGTGTATTCCCTCTGTATTCAGTGCGCCCTATCACAAGATCGCAAGGCTACATTCGCATAGTAGTTTTGAGCACATGGATCTCTAACATTCTCTCCATGCCCTTCAACATGAAATAAGTCAGACTTATAGGTCTGAAGACCTTGGCGAGCGTGTAGTGCTCTTTTCCAATTTTCGGTACGAGTACGAAAGTTACTCTCAGTGTTCGAAAGGGTTTCAGTATGTATGTTATTGCGAGGCTTCACTGGTTTATAATTTTTCGTAATATAACTTAGTATATGCCATACGTCGCAGGCGAGTTGAAGCTTCCTCTGGAAGTAGCAGCGTGATTGACAGCCTCATCCGTCACCACAACCAATAACAGATACCAGCTACGCCGCGACATATTGTATTACTTAGCTCACTAGCAGCTTCTTTAATAGTAGCTGGTTGTAAGCTGGTCCTGATTAGGTTACCTGGGAAGTGTGTCTCAAACGTGAGAGACAGTGTAGGTGCCATCGAATCAGTGTAAGTGCAAGTGGTTGACCTTCTTCTTTTGAAGACTTCGACCAGCCTACTTGTTTCACTGACAGTTTCGATCTTTTCGCAAAAGACCCTTTGAAATCCGAATTAACTCCTTTTATTCGTTTCGCGTCGATCTGTGAATACTTCCTCCAAATTAATTTTAGAAGTTTTCTCCTTTCTTTACGCAGTAGCTGCAGATCTGCGTCCCACTAAGGATTGGGCGATCTGCTTTCTATCATAGATTGACACGACAGTTCAAAACACTTGCTGAGGGTACCGTTCAGGTTCCGAAGAGCTTCCTCTAGCTTTTGTTATGTCCTGAGCTTAGGGGCTGCACTGTTGGACGTGCCGAGTTTCCTCCGAGGATTCATCCTCTTCAACAAATCCAGGATCTCGCCAGGATTCTGAATTCGATGTACTTGTGGTTCGACCACGGAATGCCTCTGATATCCATATTACTTCCAGCCAGTAATTTCTTTAGTGTATCTGTGTTTCAGGTCAATTGTTGCTGTTCTACTTTCGTAATAAATGCTAACTAGGAGCCAACATTGTGGACAACCAGGTCAAATGAAAGGATGAAATCCCAGAGACGTTGCATTTGCTATTGTATTTTGAGCATTAGCATCGTATCAATTAAATTTTGGTTGCAAAACTGAATACTCTCACCATCTAGAGTGAGTTCGGCGCATAAAGACAAGTTCTTGGTCCTTCCGATCGCTCATCATATGTAGTAGTGCTGTGAAACCGCTTAAACATCCGAAACCACAGATGCGTTTCTTATTTTGTGTAAAACTATTCCAGATATCTGCATCCATAGTTTGGTTGTAACAAGGCACGTGGTCAATAGTGAACGTTCCGAAAGTTCAAAGAGAAAGAGACGTGGCTTGTGTCTGTCACAAGACAGAAGACAGCGGTCAATTTACCAGGAGACAGTCGAGTTCTCTTGTGAATCTTATGATAACTGAATTACATTCTTCCACCACAAAGTTGACAAGTCTGATAGACGGCCGGATCAACCCCGGACAGCTCGATTACCCGTAAAATAAACAAAAACTTGAAAACTAAACTAAACTAACAAAGCGTTTTAGGGTTGGAATTGTAGACGAGAGATCAAAGGGCAATGACAGTTTGCTTAGGTGATGGTCAAGCATACAAGACTTTGCGTAGCATTCTGGACATGGGTTTATGGTATTCATGATTTATTCGATGAGGAATAATACGGAATAGAAAAACAAAGAATTTATGGGTTAATGTACATAAAATGAAGTGCAATAAGTCAGAAGACTCAATGTAACGAGTTAAAAGCTGGTGAAAAAGTATTTCGCCATTAACCCCATGACGCATTGTATGGGGTTGTAACTTGTAAGTCTATCAATTGCGGGCGATCGCGACAGGGGTTAGATTGAAACTGTCATTCAAGGGGAAACGAATAAACCTTTGCTGCAAAAGATTGTATAGGTGCTGATATGGGGTGACCAGATGTTACTGGCTTATTCGAGAAGAGCCCGAACAAATGTTACACAATCTGCCCGTGGTCTTCTCTTCTCGACAACGGCCGGGGACGGATTCTGTGTGTCGCAAACAACACTCCTATACTTTTTTTTTTACGTTTTCTACAAGACACGTTCGGTAAATTTGTATGGAACTATGGAGAGATTCTGCCTTTTTTCGGTTAAACTCCATCAGAACAGATAGATGGTTTGTCGGAGTGCTATTTTTGACACACTCAGAAATACTAACGTCTAAGAGACAGTTGCAGAGGAAAGATAGACGCGCAACAAATGCACTGCGTAAAGGTCTCACTCTCCCAGCAGTAACGGAAATACCTCGGCGGAAGTCACACTCACTGAACCGATCTTCATCAGTGCCGGATAGGGCTAAGAAGGGGGAAATTTCTGGAACACCCTTTTTCGTCCTATTTTACGCTGTTTTGCTATAACATCGACACAGTCGGTAAAACTAGCAATAATGGGAAATCATCCATTTGATGGCACCGGGTCGAAAGCAAAAATTGTCGGTCTCATGCTTGAGACACACTTCCCAGGTGACCTAATCTGAAGCAGTTCACATCTAGCTCCTACTAACGAAGCTGCTAGAGAGCTGAGTAATACAACATGTCGAAGCGTAGCAAGTGTCTGTTGTCGATTGTGGTGACGAATGAGGCTAGCAAACTCGCTGTTGCTTCCTTTGGTGGCTTCAAGTCGCCTCGCACCGATGGCATATATTCAGGTGTACTACAAAAAGGTATATGCTGGTTACTAGAAACTCTGAAGTGACATCTTAACTGCTAGACAATCACAGCGAAAACCTGGCGATCAGTGAAGGTAGACTTTATACCGAAAACCGCTACCGCATAATGGCATGAACGTAGCTTCAAAATAAAGTCTGAATAAATTTTATATCACCCACCGTTGTTCTTATATTTACTATCAAATCCTCGTTAGGGACAAGGACATACTTAAAACTGCAATCATAATGACATTTTGTCTCCGAAATGCTGGGCTCCAGGTGATTCGTCGATAACATCCTGCGAGACTCCGAGTTCGATATCTTAATCGTCGCTCACGCTGAAAAGCAACACCTACAGCTCCTCAGATAGGTTTTCGAGCGATCAATGTGAGCAAGTGTCAGTGCGGATTCTTGGTCATGTCATCGGCGCTAATGCCATCAAACCGAAAGTGAAGAAAGTGGATGCTATTCGGAATTTTGACCGCCCTTAAGCGGAACTTCGTTGGTTTATTGGAATAACAAACTTTTATCGGAGATTCCTTCAAAAAGCGGGCAGAACCCAAAGCAGACTTCGGTGTGTCGTCAAAGAGAACAAAAACCACAGCATAGTTCAGTGGACAGAGTAGGCAAACATAGCTTTTGTGAGATGTATCATGCCATTGCAGACCCAATCAAACTTGATCAACCGAAGTCGAATTGCCAATTCACGCTGATGGTTAATGCATCAGACTCTGCCGTAGGTGCTGCTTTACAGCAGCTCGTCGACAAATCCTGGCAGCCATTAGGATTCTGTTCAACAAAGTTGAATTCAACTTAAACCAAATATCGACGACAGGGAGCTACTAAGTGCTTATTACCAGGTAAGTTGCTTTCAATATTTATTAGAATGCCATAGTTTTGTCATCTTTGTGGGCCATAATCAGGGGCCTCTCCAAGGCAACGTCAATCAAGGGTCAATCAACGTCGTTGCAGATTCGCTCCCTCGCATTACTGGTACCACAGCGGGTCACCGAATCGACTACAACCAACTCGTCGAAGCGTGGGAACAGGATGAGGAGTTGTAGAAATTAATACGCGATGAGCCAACATATTTGCAGGTGAAACAGTTGTCAGTCCCTGGAAATATTCTGTCATATATCGAGCAATAAAATTCAATCTTTTGTACCCAAGAAGCCAAGGCGTTCGGCGTTCGACACGGTGCAATTCACCCTGGTATACGCGCCGCCATATGGCTGATGGTATCCTGATTTGCATGGCATCACGGCAGACTGTCGTCGACGGGTAAAATCATGTACGACTACAACATGAACATATATCATGCCAACGATGCAAGACACATAAAGACAATTTCACGCCCCAAGGCAATTA
>CASBSA010000260.1:0-89757 GCA_949129095.1 Volucella bombylans | reverse complement strand
AAAAAGGCGATTTTTACAGTCAATTAGGCGCCGCTCACAATCAAACGTGTATGGTTATGGAGGATTTCAATTCCAAGGTAGCTAGTGACAACACTATGGTTGAACACGTAATCGGAGTTCACGGCCTTGGAGACCGGAATGACAACCGAGAGCGGTTTGTGGACTTCTGCAGTACCAATCGCCTAGTCATTAGACGTACGCTGTTTAAGCATAACACCTGCCACAAGATCGGCTGGGTCTCAACTGGTGGGCAGTGAATGTCGTACCAGATAGATCAAATTGCGATCAGCCGTCGCTTTAGAAATTGTTTTCTAGACGTCCGCAACAGACGCGGAGCAGACATTGGACAAGAACGCGAACACCATCTTATGTTAGCTCATATACGACCTTGTATTGCATCCGTCAAAACCAGGTTCAATACCGATAGGATTTGGGGTCCGCAATTGCGCCAACAGTTCAGGGACCACTTTGCCTTAGAAGCAGAAGCAATCAGCAGCACAACGCAGAATAGCGTGAACGACCCCTGGAATGCTGTGAAAAAAATGTTTACAACTGGGGCAATCACCTATGTCGGTAAAAGGCAGAAGTGTCAGCTCGGATTGCAGCCGACTCAGCAGTAGAGAAAACCGAGCTAGAAGTCCAATATCATGTGAAGATGAAGGAAGTGCAGCATAGTGTAAGACGAGACAAGCTTCAACACATCGACACACTGGCTTCAAGGGCAGCAAGCAGGTGCGACAGTAGCACTGTCTACAAAATCACCAAGGTGTTCACTGGTGGTCGGACCTCCAAACAACATCCAGTGAAAAGTACAGATGGGAATCTACTAATTTCGGAAGAGGAATACAAATGGTTTATTATAATGAAATTATATATGTAGGATCTCCCAAAAGAAACAGACAACAATTTTTTAGGAAATAATATTCCAATGAGTAGTTTCTAATCGGATGGAATGAAGCAATCTGATTATGTTTTATGAGACGTCACCACAATACTGGCAACAGCACAGCATCACCACTGAACATATCTAGCATCTTTTGATGATTGACTAGATATCTGTCAACACATAGTAACAATTTGCACAGACACATGTTTGTGCGCAACAAGTTTTGTTCTTTGTTCTTCTGTACCAACAGCCAATTAGATGTTAAGTTGCATTAAAGAGTTGGTGGTTAATTGTATTCATTCATTTATAAATCACAAGGGGTGTCGAGGAAAATTTTAAGACGGAACCAGATGATGTAAAGAAGATGCTCAAGTGCAACAGTGGATGGAAAAAACGCTGAAGTCGAACAGAACTCATGGAGCAGATGATCAGAGGTTATCAAAACGGCACTTATTCCAATTAAATCAACACGACAATCTCCGCAAGGTGCATTTTCCCTCAACATGTGGAAATCACATCAATGAACTTCTACAGAAATTATTCGCTCTGGAAAATATAAGTACACACTCTTCCAAAAATCACACTACAAAACAGGGGGTGGTCGTGGTGTGGTGGTACTAGCAATCGCTTCTCACTCGGAGGGTCAAGGTTCGAATCCTACTCATGACAAGTTTTTCATTTGTGTAATTGGAACTCGGTCAGAAAAATCTGCGTGTGAAGGCATAACACTGACATGTAGATTTGGCTGTTGTAGAGTTTCAAGCACCCGAATTTGTAGTGGAGAAAACCCAGAAGCTGCTGGAATCATCGGCCCATATTGATCTTGCCCTATCAACGTTCTATTCGTTAATTTTCTCCAGCTTTGCCCAATCGGTTCCGTATACCTTCCGAAAGGACTGCATATCTGCTCCTCCCTGGTACAAAAATGAGTTGCGCTCTCTCCGTAATAACAGAAACAAGTTGTGGCACAAATTCTTAAGAACTCGATCTGATTCCGACTACAGTAATTATCGATCGGTATATAATCGTTTTTCTGAACTTTGTAAGTCTCTTTACCTTGAGTACCTCTACCGCATGCAATTTAGCTAAGTCTCGGACCCTAAACACTTCTACCAGTTTATTAATACCAAAAGAAAGTCAGACGGCTACCCATCTACTCATAAATTTCTTAGTGAATCTTCTGCCGACCCAAAAATCATTGCAAATTTCTTTGGCTCTCATTTTAACAAATCCTTTTCTAAGAAAACAGCTGAACCCGATCCTAACTACTTTAGCTATATGAGAAACTATCCTGAAACGTCAGCCATTTCACTAAATATAACAACAACTTTGGTATCTGAAAACATTACCAAACTTAAAGATGATTTCTCGTCCAGCCCTGATGGAATTCCGGCTATTGTAATAAAAGAGTGTGTTACCCATCTCGGTCCTCCTCTTGCTGCCCTATTTAACTTGTCTGCCTCAACAGGTACTTTCCCTTTCCTATGGAAGGAATCTTACATTATCCCTATTCATAAAAAAGGAAGTAAAGCCGAAGTCGATAATTATAGGCCCATAGCGAAACTCTCTTGCATACCCAAACTTTTTGAAAGCATAGTCTATCAACAACTGCTTCCGTACTGTAGGCCAACTATCTGCACAAATCAGCACGGCTTCATGAAAGGTAAATCAACGACCACTAACCTAAGAAAGTTCGTCTCTAGGACTCTTCATGCTTTAGAAGACGGTGATGAAGTCGATTCAATTTCCACAGATTTCAGCAAAGCATTCGATAAAATTTCTCACCAACTTATCATCTTTAAACTAAAAAAACTTGGCTTTTCCCCTCATTTTGTGGCATGGACCAAATCCTATTTAGAAGACCGAGAATACAGGGTAATCTTCAGATCTACAATATCCGAACCCATTAAAGCAACATCTGGTGTCCATCAGGGTAGTCACCTTGGTCCAATCATCTTTATCCTCACAATTAATGATATAAATTTAATTGTAACGAATTCTAATTGTCCTATTCTCGTTGATGACATGAGAATTTTCAAAGTCATCTCATTGCCTTCTGACTCCCATTGCCTGCAAGATGACTTGAATAAGTTTTCGGTATGGTGCAAGCAAAACTTGTTGGAGCTTAATGTCAGCAAATGCCAAGCGATAACATATTCCCGTAAACGTCTGCCTCCCCCTCCAAGACACTACTTCATCTGCGATGAGCCTATTCCTTCCACTACCCAAGTACGGGATCTAGGTATAATTTGTGATAGAGAATTGAATTTCGACTCACATATTGACAGCATTATAAATAAAGCTAACTCTGCTCTTGGCTGGTCAAAAGAATTTTCCAACCCTTACGTTACAAAGTCCCTGTACATTACTTTTGTAAGGCCTCTTCTCGAATATTGCAGCCAAGTTTGGTCACCCTATAAACTAACCCACATTCAAAGAATAGAAGCAGTCCAACGCAGGTTTATCCGTTTTGCACTTCGTGGTCTACCTTGGGCCGATCTATATGGATTACCCCCCTATGAAAATAGGCTAAAACTAATTAGCATGCATACCCTAAAAAAACGTCGTAAAGTCGCTGATGTACTTTTTATCCACCAGTTACTGACTGGAAATATCAACTGCTCGACAATAACGCAAAATATTGCATTCACTCCCAATCCCCGTAATCTAAGATCTGTCCCACTCTTCCTGATCCGAACACACCGCACCAACTACGGTCACTTTGAGCCCATATCCAGAATGTTGCGTATAACGAACAACTACGCCGAAGTCTTTGACCTAAATAGCAGCAAACAAGAAATAAAAACAGCGCTGCTCAATATGCCACTCCCTTAACATCTCCCCCGTCCACCATTTCTCCTCGCCCCATTAGGTTAAGTATATCTTTTTTAGTTTTTAAGTCTAGTTTTAAGTTTGGCTTGTTAATAAGCTTAATAAAGTTGTCCGGGGTAGACCCGGGCCAATAATAATAATAATATTTCTTTAAGTACGATACCGGCCAGAAAATTACCGTCAATGGAGAGCGCTATAGAAACATGATTTCTGACTTCTTCGTTCCTCAGTTAAATGGCACTGACGTGACAAAGCGTTAGTTTCAACAAGATGGCGCAACATACCACACAGCGCGGGACACCATCAATTTATTGTGGGAAACATTTGCTGAGCGCCTGTGAGCTGGCCTCCACGCACCTGTGATATCACACCTTTCGATCACTTTCTTTGGGGGCATGTGAAGTTACAAGTCTATGCCGATAAACCAGTGGCGTTGGACGGTTTTGAAGTCAACATTCTCCGTGGTGTTACTGCTGATATACGTCCCCAGTTGCTCCATAAAGTTGTCAAAAATTGGACTTTACGATTGCGCTTCATCCGAGCTAGCCGTGGCGCGCGTATGCCCGATATTATATTTAATGGCATAGAATTCTTTATTAAATAGAGCTAATACCATAGGCATTAACCTTAGCTTCAATTATTTTATCTCATATTGAATTTGTACACCTCTAAAAAAAATACCCGTTATATAGAAAAAAAAAAATAAACGTTTCCTTTAAAATTCAACATTTGCCGGTTACGATTGACTTGTGTTGGGGTTCGATATGTCAATACAAAAAAAGCAAATGGAAGTCTATCCAATTCCTAATACCTCAACTTGATTACGTCAATGGATTGTGGTTCTTCCTAAAGGTGAACTTTTAATTTTGAGAAATTTATCATACCATTTCCGTCCAAACCATAAAAACGAACGAACGAACCTTAAAGGAGTAAAAAGAATACGGTACAGTTCGTTGAATTTATTGTCTAGCACCTATCCGTATTATTATTAGCAAACTGGAGCTGTACACTGAAGTGTACAAGTTACACTGTACTTGAAACATTTTCAAAACTTTTTCTGACATT
This sequence comes from Volucella bombylans, assembly GCA_949129095.1. Classification (NCBI taxonomy): domain Eukaryota; kingdom Metazoa; phylum Arthropoda; class Insecta; order Diptera; family Syrphidae; genus Volucella; species Volucella bombylans. The sequence goes on along the minus strand of CASBSA010000260.1, from coordinate 84,974 downwards.
TCAAAAAATAAGGATGAACTTGTCTACGTTACTCGTAGATCCTTACCCATCATTTATGCTCCACATGTTTGTAGTACTCATGTTCAAAGTTTTTAACATTTTCAAAGATTTTAAAGGATGCAAGTTTTTGACTGCAGGAGCATTGTTAATTGCTTACAAAAAGTTGCTTTGGATGAGCATTCAAAATTGTGGATTGGGGTTGAAGTGTTGGGTATTTGTGTGTTGGGTATATGGGTATATCTGTGTAAAGGCTTTTGAGAAAAATCCGTGAATTCTTATGAAACTGTAAATGAAACGATGTAAAGAAAAGAATGTACGTCAGTAAGAGAAAACTGGGATAGTTATTTTTTTGACACAAATTAATGGGTTTTTTGGTCTTTTGTCGGAACGAAAAACACACGCAAAAAACTAGTTAATTATGCTACTTCTAGGTTCCTTTGAACAAAACTTTATAGTATTGCGAAGAATGATGAGTAAACCCCTTAGTTATAACGTGTCAGTAGCCACCACCTCAGTGCCCATTACCTGCAGTTTAAAGCGAGCGTAATCCGGGCTTTCACAGAGAAGATGGAAAGGTATGAAGTGGTCAGCAAAGGCTTAATACATAATGTCCATAACGAGTTTTTATTTACAATATTCCCTGCCGAGCTGATTAGTCGGCCTGTGAGCTAGAGAATCATGCTGCCTATGGCGGTAGCCTCAGGAGACCAAACTTTCAATCAAAAGCCCAAACAGAGGAAGTAGACATTCCAAACGTGGGTCGAAGTATAGAGAATTCCTCCTCTGAGCCTCATCTACTTAGCAACCTCATTGACAATTCCACTTCCTGCGATCCCATTGCGATTTGGAATCAATGAAATCATCCTTTCCGCTGAGTTAGAATAGGTAAAGAAGAGTTTATTGGTGTTAGAGGAGTTCAGTGAGGAACAGCTCGGACATCACTTCATACATATACTCCTATACTTTGCCCTTCCCATCTCTTCCTCACAACATGGTTCACTTCAGTTAGGAGTGCTTGTAGATAGACACAAGTTTGTCCAATAAGTTGAGAAATCTAATACTCGTATGTTCATCCTAAATAAAGACCATATCTCTGCATCCTCGATCGGCTCCAGAGCCATCGGTCACTTTCCTGGGCCAAATTTGGCCTAAGGTACCTGTGTGCAGGGAAAGTCGGCTTCCAATTGCCACAGAAATAGGAAACTCTGTCAATGAAACTTCAAAACGGGTTGAGCACAAAATCAGTTCTTTTGAAAAAAAAAATGGGATTTATAATGCAGCCCAGGATATGAACATCATTTATCAGAGCATCCAGAAAAGAACCCGTCATAACAGGGAAAGCCCGCCATGCAGCCAACTGTGCTCCACCCAAAGCTGATGCATAAGATAGAATTGCTCATATTATAGCCATGTGAATCCTGAGTACTCTCGGTGGCTGACCATAAGTGTAAAACGCTAAAAAGATGTTTGCTGTCTATAATAACACCTCTGGCCTGGTTACAAATTTCGTCAAAAGTTGTACTGTCATTGTCGTCCTAGATCCTCAATATCTATGAAAACAAGATTCTAAAGTGCAGTATTGTAAGATATTTTACATGTTGCATCATAGATTGGGGTTGCATTCGTAAAATTAGCTGATGCTCAATTATCTTATCAAGGGGAAGTCAAAATTATATATCATGACCAGATAAGAACTATAGGAAAATCAAAACAACAACACTGTGAGACATAAATTTGATTCTGGCTTTATTTTGAAGCTACGTTCATGCCATTATATATGGAGTAGCACATCATCCAAATGGCAGCCTCTCTGGCAGTGCTTCCAGCGGTCAGTCCAATTTTTGATGGCTCGATCCAATACGCGCAGCGTTATTCCAGCAATAGCATGTCGAATATTGGCCTCGAGCTCGTCTAAAGTGGTTGGCTTAGCTTGGTATGATTAGCGTAGACTAAGAACTTGACGTAGACCCACAGCAAATAATCGAGTGGTGTCAAATCCCATTATCGCGACGGACAATTGATGAACGCTCGCAGTGAGATGACCCAAGTCGCCAAATTTCTCCTTCACAACTTCATATGTAGCGCCGTCTTGTTGGAACCACGTCTCGGATATATCGATGTTATTGAGCTCTGACTACACTCAGACTAAAGTCAGCTAGAATCGCTCTATACCAGAGACCGATGATGCCGCCATGCCATAAACCGCACCAAACAGTCAATATTTATGTTGACATAGCTGCTGGGTCAAAAATTGGCCTCGTCCGAGAAGATGACATTTTGGCCAAAATCCAGATCTCCGGCCAACATTTCCAGCTCTGAATTAGCGAACTCACGGCATTGTCTATGGTCGCATAGCTTCAATTCTTACGTCAGCACAATCGTATATGGATGTAGGCCCTAATCCAACCGTAAAACAAGCCGGGTTGACTCTCTGGCGATGCCAAATTCAGCTGATTGGAGCTGAATCGACACTTCTTGGTCTTCTTCGATACTGGCCGCTACGGCGGCAATGTTTTCTTCATTTCGCACGAATCTCTATCTGGTTGATGGCTTAAGCTGCAAGAGAGTGTACTCACGCTCAAACTTTTTCACGGTGCGGCGAATTGCCTGCACATTGAAGCCATTATTACAACCGACTTCACGACGAAATTCGCGTTGCGTATTTACAACCTAACTGAATATTTTGACAGCTGGATGTCATTGGTAACTTTGACAGCTGCTGAAACATAACAATTGGAAAAACTAACATTGCTATCTGGTCACTTTATCGGGATAAAGATTGCTATCTCCAGGATCGAGTACTCCGGTACGACACAGCAGAGATCTTGGGAGTTACCCGTAGCTCGGCACTGGGCCCCGATCTCTCAAACCTTGTATACGACGGGATCCAGCGCCTAGAAATGCCTCCAGCTTTGCAGATGATTTCGCGTGACGGCGAACTTCTGCAAAAAAAAAATAATCAGGTGAGATCAAAGATAGAAAAGAAAATGATATTGTGATGATAGAAAGACGGGACTTACCATAATGCACAATGCAATTCTAATGTCCAAAACACTTTGTCAACAGTGTTGGCTGCTACCAAGAATTTCTTACGAAAGGAAGGCTTGGACCAATGCAAACGTAAGTAGATCACCAGCAAAAATGTACTATCGGAGATTTCCATGAAGGACCATAGGTCTATTGAATTCCAAATCAAAAAAAGGTTTTGACTTTGCTAAGAAGAGAAATGCATGAAAAACCGACTGGAAGATCAACATCGGTGCATATCCTAATCCGACATGTCGGGGACTCGAACTACGAATACGAAGACTGCCGCGAATCTTAACAGAGATATACCAAACAGATACAAATCACACGGTGTAACTATTGTATGTATGCTTAGCAAGATCGGCCTTCATCAGTTACTGCAATGGTGGACAGCAAACCCAGATAAATCACCATTTATGCGAAAGTTCGAGTAAAAGATTCTAAAGTGATCTGATTGAACCACTAGCAAGTTAGTGTCAGCTTTAGCGGTGAATTAACCAGAAAAATACCAACTATAAGTGGCAACTGGGGCAACTTAAACAAGGAAAACGGCCAGTTTGGAGTAGTAAATTTGCGAGAATGGCTCCAAAATGCAGGAAATTTATAGAAAGCGCGCTGAGTATGTCAAACAGAAGAAAAGTGTTAGGTTAGTGCAAAAATTCCGCTTGATTTTGTCAAAATGCTGATTTCACATTGATAAAGAAACATGGTAGTCGAGCGGTGATACGTAGATCGCTGTAAGAACAAAAGACAAGCAATTCAAGCGTGAACTAACTAAAGCGGAAACAGGGAAATCGATAAAGTGAAAAAGAAGACGAAAAATATTGGTAGAATATACGATAGCAATATCCAAACACAGTCAAACGAGATAACATTTTTAAGCTTGGGGCGGAATGAAGATAAAGCCAACAGGAGATTTAATCCCCGAAATATATTGAAGATGAGCAAAGATATCTTTGAATTTACAGGGAATATCGTAAAATAAGAAAATAATGAAGAACGGGAACATGAAGTCGTACCGCATAACATACCCAGAAATTGTGGTCGACAACCGAAAATCTTGGATTTAAATGGTTTTCAATTTTATCCAATAAAATGATCATAGGTGATGGAATGCTGGGCTCTTTTCCTTGAAAACTATCGCCTTCACCCCTTCGAACCTTCTTCCAATAAATAGATGTTCTTCCAACATCCTGAGATAATGATAGGCGACTGTGGGTGCATCAGCTCAGTATCACTTTCTCAGTATCTTGGAAGAACAACATAAACAGGTAGAACGGACGGTCTAAAGCCCTGAGGATAAACACCAACAGAGCGGGCAAGCGGCCTGCTACAAAAAGTCCAGCTCGAAGTAGTCCGCCCTTGACTGGTGAGTTATTCTGTCTCCCCTGATGGGTACACTCCAGCTTTGAGTAGACCCAAGGTATTGGGCTACATTCCACCAGCTCCTAGCCACTTTACTGTTTTGACCCGCCTTGTCTGTTATGTCTATTCTCGCTTTAGAGGAACTTATTTGCGGGAAGGCACCTGCGGATTCTTGCAATCCCGGACTTCAAACATTGCGCTCTTAAGAGGCGAAAATCTGTAGGAACCCTCGGAAAAGACAGAGTCAGGCGGATGGCTCGGAACACTCTGAACATATAGCGAACGGTCATGCGAATTGAATTATACGCCTACAGCGCGGTGCACAAAGTTCATTGCTTTTTAAGGTTGTACAAAATTTTCTATTGAGGCAGGCAACAATTGGTCTTTTATAAGCAATAACGTGATACCCCTAAAGCAATCTTTAAAAATTACTTAAATGCATATGCATGGCATTAGATGGTAGCAGGCTATGAGTCAGTTGTATCCAGAGTGAATATCTGCATTCACGCTTTCCCGAACCTACAAATCCAAATATGGCATGGCGGCATCATGAAATGAGGAAGTAGACACAGTTACTGTCAATGGTCTCAAGTATAGAGCGATGTTAGCCAACTTTCTGTGGCCAGAGCTCGACAACATCGATATATCTGAGCTGTGGTTCCAACAAGACGGCGCTACATATTATACAAGTGACATAACGTTTGAAATTGTGAAGGAGACGTTTGGCGACTGGGTCATCTCACGGCTAGCGTTGATCAACTAGCCGTTCATTGATTATGCGATTTGATTTGAGTATTTTCTCTGGGTCTAACAAGCCAACCACTTTGGACGAGCTCGAGACCAGCGTTCGTCACGCTATTGCCGAGGCGGCCATTTGAATGATGTGCTATTCCTCATACAATGGCAGGAATGTAGCTTCCAAACAAAGCCATAATCAATTTTATATCTCACACCGTTGTTGTTTTATTTAATTTTTTTTCCATCGCTCTTATTTGGTCTTTCTAATGTAGCCCGGTACACTATGACTTAAGGCCTATCGGATATCGGCTCACCTTGCCAAGTTAAATGAGTTCTAGACGTAGAGCGTGACAAAGATGCCAGCACTGCTTGTCTGTGGGGCCTGCCAAGCCTGCTTCACAATCCCCGGAGCCTGCCGAATCGGCATATACTTCGAGCGACCATTTTTTTGGAACTTATACTGATTATCCTAGAGATTGTTCTGGGCATCGCTAGTAGCATCTTCTCCAAGATTTTTTGCGGCGTTATTAAGCATACACAGCCGGCGGAATAATGATAGATTCAAAGAGGGTGGTTTGCCCTTATCTATAATAAAATAACTAGGCGTTGGGGTTTCCAGCTCCCACTGAATTGTCCGTCATGTAAACATGCATTGAAGACGTTCAGGAGCACATGAGGTTTCTTCGCACCCACAATCTTGTGGACTTTGCTCAGTACCATGTCTATTCCAGTTGTTACCCTCCTCAGTTTCTCGAGTGTGAAAGGAGGAACCTCATCCGTTATGATGTGCGTCTCTACCAATAAAATTGTTATTGGCTTGAGCTTTTGAAATGGCTATCTTCAGAAACAATATCTCCAACTGAGGTCTGTCTCTGAAGTTCGTTCTTTGAATTCAGAAGAAGCATCACCATCTCCACTATATTGTCCCAAAATTTCTTCCAATTGGATACTGGTTAGCTTTATCGTAAAACACAACTGTTAAAATTACCACAAACTTTAGCTTGAAAAATTGTCAGGACTTTATATAGAAGAAGTTTTGGGTTTTTTTTGCAATTTTCAAAAATTGTTAAAAATTGTCAGAATCCTGTTCTAAACACAAAATTTACAAGTTCAATACAATTTTTATATGAAAATAGAAGAATACATAAAATATTCAAAAATAAGATTTTTCGTAGAAGAATGTACTTATCAGCATTTCAAAAGCAAAGTGAGACTCTGACGCCCACTTCTGAGGATTAGGGTTAAACAAATCTATATTACGAGCTGATTCGTCTTGGAATCCATGTGCTGAAGAAGGATATCTCATATTATTGCTATTCAACAAATTGGTGAAACACATACAAGCTACACCGACTCGCACATTTGAACTCAAAAACATACATTCTTCAAGAGTAACGAGCAAACTCTGGAGGTAAAAACTTTCTGCTGTTTTCCATAATGAGCACCAGTAAGCTCCTGCATACATCCGACATATGTCACACGGTGTTCACGGTGTTCACGGTGTTCTCAATTAGTGTTCATAATTACGCGCCAACAATTTTCTTTTCTTCCTGCATGTAGGAGTAACACCTGAGAACAGGCTACAATTAATTGCTGGCAATCAGTTACGTAGGTGGATGTTAAAATATCGACATGCATAAGTTTCGAAGAGGTCTGAAAGTAACATACTCGTAATTACGAGTATGTTCAGCCTACTCAGCCATTTGTTACGAAATTCATTAGAGTTGTTTCAAATGAAAATAGATTTTGTACACTTCAACACGATGAGATGTGATTTATCTTAAGCAAATCTTGTTCTTGTAAATGGAATTCGAATGACGTACATATGAAGCACTTCACCTTCTATCGTTTATCTGTGCTGTGAATTTTTTTTAAATGCAGTTTTAGAAATTGTTAGGATGTCATAAAACTTTCCACAGCTGTGTGAAAATAGTCAACAAACTTCTTGTTCAGTACTTCGACTGCCAACACGCTAAACCACCCTGGTGATGAGTGTAACGACATTGAAAAAGCCATTTTCGTGAAACTTTCGGAAAACCCCCTGAAAACGGTCATCAAAAGTTGAGCGAAAAGTGATGGTAAATGGCGTAGATAACTACTTCCAAAGATATAAACGTAAAACTAGTGCTGATAGGAAAGCCTTTAAGTGAAAATTAAGTTAATTCACTTGCCTGTTTAGTGTTGTATTCGTACGCCAGTTAAGGTAATCTTTAAATCCTTGGAAACACTCTACCTCGTTTTTTTAACCCTCATTTTACCCATAAAATAAAAAAAATATATATACGTATTTATCTGCTGTGGTCTAGAATTTGTGGATCAAATAAAATCGTTCTTTACTGTCTCACATTTCACGCCTCCTTTCGAAGGGAACTTTTTTTGAGAGACAACACCATAACTTCAACGATCAATTACTTTAAAAGGTTTCGTGCCAATAACACATTTCGTACACTCATAATACAAATTTTATAAATTCCATAAATAGCTTTGAAAGACAAATGAAATCAGGCTATCAAAGGAGTGCTTTATACTCGTACAATATAAGGATCTGTGTGTTGTAAAATTTGTATGTAGACGGAAGGAAGAAAGATTTTTGGTTGGTGTTGGTGGGATTAGATTGAATTTTTAAATTATGCTAAATGTGCTGCTTGTAAAGCTTGTTTTTTCCTCCTTAAGGTGAGCGTAAAATACTGCTGGATATGTATTTTAGTTTATCCTAACTCCAAACATTTTTCATCAAATTTTTTTTTTAAAGAGCTTAACACTCAAGAGGATATGACTCCGCCTAAGCCTGAGCACGTGTTAAATTTTTCGAAAAATCGGAGAGGAATTAAAAGAAAGGTGTCTGGGCTCAGTGGCCACATCGTTCCAGATGTGGTATCCCAGATTTAAAAGGTGAGACTTATTAGTGTAACTGGTCAGCCACTTATCTTACGTGATTTTAGTTCCCCGAGAAAAAGGATATCTTTCGGGCGCGGTTGGGAATGAACGTCGAACCGTTCGAGTTGGAAGCCAATACACTAGCACTTGTAATACGGCCCCTTAGCCGTCTGGGGAGTTTTATACTCCTCTTTATGTGAACCTTCTTACTTTTTCGACGAAAGATGAGTAATCCCTTCAGTGACACATAGCGTCTGCAACGCATTACGAGCTTAGTATGGAAAACAGCATTTGTGCAGCCCGTGCCTATAAAAGGCGAATCGACTTTCTAAAGTCATGGAAACACTGATAAATCGTCAGCTCATGAAATGGCTCGAAACACGAAAGCTTTTCAATGACCGGGTGATTTGATGACATGTCTTACCGAAAAGTGGAACCAAAGCTTAGAACAATCTGGCGAAAGCAAAATATTTGCATTTGATATTTCTAAGGCATTCGACAGAGTTTGGCATCACGCTCTCTTGTCGAGAATGCATGCATTTGGGATCGATGAATCCTTTCTTCAATGGATTAGAAATTACCTCTCGAAACATTCAATTAGAGTCGTCTTGGATGGTTTCCAGTCTAGTATTCACAAAGTAAATTTTGTTGTGAAGTGTGTGCTAGGGCTCCGTTCTATCTCCGAAACTCTTTTTAATTTTTATCAATGATCTCTGCCGTGTCTGACACTTCTAATCCAATATATTCCTTTGCTGACAACAGTACGCTCTGCTATTATCACTCAGTCAATGGACACTCTCGAACGCCGACGAAATGTCTCTTGCCTCACTTTGTTCTATCGCTATTTCCACCTCTAGTGCTCCATAGAAATCGCCAGTAGCATTGCACCCCTTCATATCATCAACCATAACACGCGGCTCGCTTTGAATGCTTACTTTCTGACGTACACTGAGATATCATGATTCATTCCTAAGCCGAATAAATCGCTTGTGGAATGCCCTGCCGAGTTCCCTATTTTCTAGTCATTGTAACATTCAGGCATTTAAAATCAACGTACTCGTACGTCCGTACCTATCTTTCTTTCCTCCCTAATTTTCCTTTGGGTACCTTAACCCCTTAGGCGTGTGCTATTTAAAAAAAATTGGAGAGGCGCGCTGCCTATATGTTCTCATAAGAGACCCAAATGTCAACTCAAGCTTCAACAGGGGGCACAGGCAATATGCGGATTCAGGTGCTGAGAAATCCTCCTCTGAGCCTAGCCCTTGTTCAATAGTGACCTCATTTCTCGAGATATAATTGTTACCTATGACCCAGACAAAATTCAGTTCCCAACTGATTTGGAGATAGTGTGGTGGCGCAGTAAGGCCTTATGCGCAGCTAAGCTGTAGATACATAAGCAGATACGTATGCTCTTTTACTTATCTGCGCTTAAAACGTAGATACGAATTTGTCCATTAGTAGTTAAGTCTAACGTTAAAATCTCTTGCAACGACGTTTTATCGAAAACTATTCACTTAGGCTTGATGATGCAACCGTTGATGTAAATATCACAGGGAGGGAGATTCATGTCAGTGAAACAAGAGCAGAGTCTTATTCCACTAGATACTTAAATCATCAGATAGAAGTAGTCTTATCAAAGCCGTATAGTTGCGGAGGTCAGGCTGGTGACAAATCGATTTCTGGCGACAAGCGATTTTTACTATGAGACAGCCAACAGTACCTTGGATAATTTACTATCCAAGATGACACCAAAATACTTAGCTTTGTTAGGGGAATGAATGTCGATTCCCGTTAGCACAAGGTGAAGCAGGCTAGTCAGCTTCCTACTTCCTATTGAACAGAATAACTTCAAAATTGAGGGAATTGAATTAAAGCACATTTCTAATGCCGACAGTCGATAGTCATGATGGCGCGCCAGCTACAAGGTGAGGTCCTATTGTACTTCGCTATCTCTTTGGGTTAGATTTGAAGACCCTGCTGACCTGAGCACTGATATCCAATCGCTCGACATATTCTACCCACTACCTACTACGCTGGACAGCACGTAAAGTTTGTCGTTCGTTCTTCACAACCCGCGGACGGGACAGAATATTTTTAGAATAATCTTTTTCTCGAAACGAATGAGGGTATCTTCACGCGCTTTCATGCTTCTGAGCCATAAAGTAGGACTGCGATGATCAAGGTCTTATATAGGGTCTCTTCTTGTTGACTGCATATACTTGGTTTTGCCTAATTCAATGCTAAACCCATTTTGGCAGCTTCCGTTTAAATACTAGTAAACAGTTCCCACAGGCTTTTGAAAGATTGTGCTTCCAATGTTAACTTGTAACTTCCGCATAATTCCTTCAAGTATGACGTTAAAGAAGTCACATGACAACGCATCACCTTGTCTAAAAAATTTTTTTGACATCAAAGGTCTCGGTTAAATCGTTATCGACTTTGACGCAAAGGTGAGCATTGAATTTGGTAGGGATGCCAAAATTAGACATAACTCTATATAGCTCATCTCTATAAATGCTGTCATATGTGGCCTTAAAATCGATGAAAATATATTGACTATCGATTTGGACTTCTTGAGTTTTTTCCAGGATCTGCCGGAGTGTGAAGATTTGGTTATTCGTGGACTTTCTAGTTCTGAAGCCGCATTAATAGGGGCCAATTGGTAGTGGACTGGCTTCCGAATCGAAAGGTTCGGTGTTTGAATCCCAGGCTCGCCCGAATGACATTCATATTTTCAGTTAATCACAATCAAGTAAGATGAGTAGTTGATCAAAAATCAACAACAAGCCAACTTCCACTAAGAATTTAGTCTCCCTACTAAATGTTGGATGCCACCCATGGAGCGAAATAACTACTGTTATCTTTCTTCCTCTCTCTATCCCATTTTCTAATAAACTTAACACATGCTGAGGCATTATAAGTGTATTCATACCCATTTGAGTGTTCAGTGCTGAGATTCCATTCATAAGAAACACAATATTCTGACCAGATCTGAGAGATGAGTTGTTGCATGGTTTCCACAGAGTCATTTCCAGCAGCTCTTCTCTTCTCTTCATTTTTTTGTATGATTAGCGCGTGGTCAAGGGAATATTGTATCCTTAAATTGAGTGCACACAGTACGGGCGAAGGAAACTTAGAGAGGAAGGAAGAAAAGATAGGTACCGATGTGCATTAGTCTTAAATGTTTGCGAGTTATAACGGCCAGAAAATAGAGTGCTTTGGAGGGCATTCTATAAGCGAGTTACGTCCGAAAGTGGGCATGAGGGTATAGATGTGTGTTACTGCTAAATGTTTGAAGGGGCGGAATAGATATTATATTGCTATCCTTACTTCATTCTGGTCTTGTGGACGAAAGTTTTTGCTATCACCGTCCAACCTGAATGCCTTATTCTGCCTGACGGCGGGATGTTGGGTTACGTTGCCATTACACAGTAGGTAAAGAGTGGTCAAAGTTACAGTTGTGACAATTGTGTCCCTATACGGAGAAAATCCATCTTGGCTGATAATATTCCAGTCGCAGCAGCCTGTTCTCTTATGACCCAAACTCTTTCTTCAGCTGTTCGCGATGACACTGGGTCTGCCACCTCACCTCGCCCTGCATCATCATCGTTATCGTCGTCATCATCACTCACGCTGCCTGATGTCAACATCTCACCTCAGCAAAGAGTAACACTCGAAACTCTCTTCCATGAAATTATAAAACTCCAACGACTAATGACGAATTGTGTACTAAAAATTACTACATTGGAAGAGAGCAACGCTGTTGCTTACGAAGAAAGTCAAACTATTGGAGCTGAAGCTAAATTTGGTTGAGCAAAGAGACAAGCAACGTGCAGTGGACATAGTTGGGATACCAGCTGTAAATAACGAAAATGCAAAAGAAAAAGTAGTTAAGCTTCTTGCGGATGAAATGGGAATAGAAACTGGTCATGATGATATCGAAAGCTGCTTCGTTAAGGGAATTAAACGTAAAACGGATAATACAGAGAAAACAAACATTGTGTGTGTACGTTTTTCGTCTCTAAAAAAGAAAGAGCTAATCATGACCAAGATGCGCGAGATGAAAATTAAACTATCTTCTGCAGTTTTCAATGACGGCACTGGTGGGAGAATTTTCATAAATGATTCACTCACTAGCTACACAAGATCTCTGCTAGTGAAGGCCAATCAGCTAAGAAATAGTAATAAATGCAAGTATGTCTGGATCAGGAATTCATCGGTACTTATAAGAAAAAGAGAAGGCGACAGGGTGATTAAAATTTCTTGTTTTGAAGATTTTTCCAAACTTGGTTAATTTATAGTTACAGTATTTTCTTAATTTCTTCTATTACCTTTTCGCTTTCATTTAAATTAATATGAATTGTTTTTGTATAAATCAATCAGATATTTTGTCTTGCTCTGGTTTTTCAGTTACTCATCTAAACATACGTAGTTTAAGAAAAAAACTTTGATTGCTTTCTCTCGCACCTTGCTGCTTTAGAACATTTACCAAATCTAATATTTTTATCTGAAATATGGATATACGAGATTGAAAAAACGAAGTATATACATCAGATACCAAGTTATTTGTTTGAGGCTACGTGCAATGATTCGTATTCAGCTGGCGGTGTTGCGGTTTTTTACAAAAGTGAACTAGACTGTGATATTATTAAAACTCGTCTTAATAGTGCTGACTTGATTTCTGTTAACTGCAATATTTCTGGTGTTCGTTATAGTTTTGTGTGTGTATATCGTTTACACTGTTGCTCAGTCAAAGTCTTTGTAGATGAATTTTCTGAATTTCTCCAAAACATTTCTTGTAAAAATGTAGTCCTTTTGGGTGATTTCAATGTTAATATTCTAGATTACTCAAATGATGTTGATTATTTTTTGTCTGTGTTATCGTCTTTTGGCTTTGAGTCCTTATTGTTACAACCTACGCGAATTGCTGTGAATTCTAGATCATGTTTGGACCATTTGTTTATAAGGTTGCACAGAAACAACTCAATAAATTTCAAAACCGATGTTTATGATCTACAGATAACTGATCATTGTTTAACTACAATTCAGTTTGATTGTTCGATACGCAGACCTAAACCTCTACAATTTAAAAAGTTTAAAAAAGTCGACTTTTCAGCCTTGCAAAGAGATTTGTCTTTTGAGTTCTGGAACGATGTATATAGCGCTCATGATCCATCAATTGCTTTTGATTTATTTATTAATAAATTGAAATTGCATATTTCTAATTGCAGTCAAAATCAAAGCGTAAACATAAATAAATCTAAGTGCATCAAACCATGGATGACGTTTTATTTGTTGAAGAAAAAAAAAACAAAAATGAACTCGGGTTCGCAAACATCCTAGGAATACTAGGCTTAAAAGTTTTTATGTTAAAATCTGTCGTGAGTTAAAATTAGAAATAACACTTTGTAGAGATAATTATTTCAGAAGAAAACTGGTTGAAAATATTAGGAATTCTAAGAAAGAGTGGGACACAGTTAATGAAATTTTGAATAGAGAAAAGCCGAATGCCGAAATTGTTTTAAATATGGATAGTAATGTTGATATAATTGAACCAAGTGAGGTGGCTAATGTTTTAAATGACTATTTTTCAAATATATTCAATGATTTCCGCGGTCTCCTGGGACAAAATAATTTTTCGTGTCACTATGTTAAAACAATAAGGCAGGAGCAACACCAGTCTGCTTGTTTTTACTTTGAAAATTTCACAACACTGGAAATACATAAAATTATACAATCCCTAAAGAACTCACATTCTTCTTCACATGACAATATTTCAAGTCACGATCTTAAAATTATTTCTCTTTTTATCTGTGATGTTTTATGTCACATATACAATTTCAGTGTTCAACAGGGCGTTTTTCCCGAATCCCTTAAAACTGCTGTACTTATTCCTCTCCATAAAAAAGGCGATACTAAGTCTTTGAATAACTACTCACTTTTGTTCACCTTCTCCAAGGTGTTTGAAAAAGGTATGAAAGCTAGAATACTGTCTTTTTGAGATAAAATTAGATTCTTCAGTAAACATCAATTCGGTTTTAGGAGCGGAAGATCAACGGAAGATGCCTTATTAAAACTTTGCGGAGAAATATATAACAGCGTAAATGATTCTAAAATTGCCGCAACGTTGTTTATAGATATCTCAAAGGCTTTTGACATGGTGAACCATTCGCTTCTACTCAGTAAATTGTACAATGCAGGTTTTAGAGGTTTTATTTATACATGGTTTTCGTCTTATTTGTGGAACCGTAAACAAATGGTCAGAGTAAAGGTTCTGTCCTGGGTCCGATATTGTTCTTAATTTACGTTAACTCCTTATTTATCCAGCTTTTTAAAGGAAAAATCACCGCGTTCGCAGATGACACAGCTCTAACTTACTGTTGCTATAACCTTTTTGATGTCAATGCAAACATTAATTTTGACTTAGATTTGCTTCATAGGTAGTTTGACAAGCATAAACTAGCAATTAGTAACAAAACAAAGTACATGATTTTTAAAATTAAGGGAAAATTGACTGATAACTTTTCTTTACAATATCACTCACCAAATTGTTTTAAATTTAATCTAAGAATTGTTTGTCCTCATAATCAAGGCGTATCAACCTACAATACCGATGTTAGTTGCTCGACAGATTGCTTTGCTATTGAACGTGTCGAATGTTTCAAATACTTAGGGGTTATTTTAGACTCAAAGCTTAGTTGGAGTGAACATACCCTGCATTTAAAACAATACTTTAACTTAGTAGTAAGACAGCTTTATCACCTTAGTATATATTGGGGATCCGATATTTTAAAATTGGTATATAATGGTCTTTTTAAATCCAAGCTGCAGTATGGTATAGCCTGTTGGGGCGGTACACATTTCAACAAAGTACAACCCTTGGTAGTTAAGCAAAAACACTGGTTAAGATTAATTTGCAAAGTTAATCGTACAACCCCCAGTTTTAGATTATTCAAGGAACATAAAATACTACCCTTAAGACACCTTTCTACTATAAAGTCTTGAAAATATTTTTCCAGAATTCTGGGTATAACGTCGCTAGACTGTATGGCAATCTTAACTTGCGAGCTAATTCCATGAATTTTGTATCCTTACCTAGAATCAATAAAGCACTTTTTTCTCGTTTTTTCATTTAATAGGTTACCGGAAAGTATTAGGTGCGAAAGAAGGCAATCTTTGTTCTTAAAAAATGTCATAACTTGGCTTTTTGCTTACGATCATTGTACAGTAGATCAATTTCTTATTTAGTTAATAATTTTACAATTTTTTCTTTTTATACATAATTCTTAAATTGTTGCACTTAGCTTTCTATTGCATTTGTTTATTTTTACATACATTTTCCCCATCAATGTTTAAATAAGTAATTTTTTGCTGAACAATAATGGTACATTCGCCACTTGGCCTTGGTCAATAGAATGTCCCTAACTATACCAAATATAATAATTGTAATATATTGTATAGTATTATAACTTGAAATGAAATAATGAAAAAATGAATGAAATGAAAAGTTGAGGAAATGCAGTACATAAGAATGGCAGCGTTCAAAGTCTAATACTTTTTAAGGTTTGTAAGATTTTCTATTGGAGCAACACGTTGAAGAATCCGGAACGACTTCTCTTCTTTTCCCCGACAGTCCTTTAAGCTACTTTTAAAAATATTGTGGCATGCTATTAAAATTTGAAGACTTTATGCATAATAGTCGTCCGGTCCAGCTCTAACATAAACATTGCAGTGCTGAACGGTGTATGAAAAGTATTCATGAAAAATAACCAGCTAAAGCAAAGAAAATATTACTTTGCAAAACGTGATCTCATAAAACATTCTCAAATTGGTGGAAGTCCGCTCATTAAGAAACCAATAGTGGAAAACTTCACGCTGGGCTAATTGGATGGTTTTCTATGTTCAAAAAGAAACAGAGGCTCAAGTTCTATTCGGGGTTCGAAGAAAGTCCGAAAAGAAAATAATTGAATCATTCAAATGCAGAAACATCAATAAGTTACTGGCCCTATAATGAGTTGATTCCAAGAAGATCCGACTGTCCGCTACTAAATTGAGAGTATATTCCTCTGAAAAAGTATCTTAGAACAGCAAATATTTTTATGATAGCTTCCTTCAACATCCTATTTTTGTATTCAACATGTTTATAATTGATATACACACAACAAAAATAAGATTCCTTAAATTAATATTGTATCCTTATTTACTTAAGTTGTGTTTGAGCAATTAAATGTAAAAATAGCCAGTCAACAAGCCCGTAAAGCAATAAATAAGAAATTTATTAATTTCTCCTATTAACAGTCAAAACTTCGAAAGAGCAATAATTTTTTTGTTTTGTTTAGAAGTTCAACTTTCTCTCAATTACTACTTGAGGAAACAAAAACTTTTAGGATACACAACCACTTAGATCTATCTCATGAGTCATGATTTTCAATTAACAGGACATCTTCTTGGCTATAGTATTTATTTGGTGTCTCAAATCTTCCTTAAAGTTGTTTTTCTTCGATTTCATAGCAATTGTCCAGGGAATGTCGTAGATTCACGTTGTCTGAAACAGAGAAAGGACATACATGAAGTCCGTAATTACATCATCAGAGATGATGAACACTAGTTGAGATGGACTCTTCTATACAGTGGACATGGACTAGGAGTTGACTGTGGCTATAACTATGACTATGACTATAACTCAGTTGTCGTAGGAAGAGGATGTGTGTCCTAGTAATGTTATGTTAAGACATTTCCTTAATTGAATTGAAGTGTTATGGTTGTGATTTCATGAAAATTGAATTGTTCCTGCTCCAGAGATGTCTGCTCATTGTGAAATGATTATATTGACATAGTTTTAATAGTGCCAATTGTACAAATGGAATACACGTTAGAGCTTAAAGCATGATGAAGATGGAGTGAGGTTGGTTATTAATAAATCGTACAAATGGCAACTGAATGTATGAAAAAATATTTTACAATGTGTTCGCTGTCAAAATTTCTGGCACTCATCATCGAATTGCGAAATGCAACCTCGATGTGTTAAGTGTGGAAAGAACTACAAGTCAGCTCTGGTTAGGGAAGGAGCATCTGACAAAAGCGTGCGAATTATGTAAGAACACCGGACACACCGCAAACTATCAGGGTTATTCAAAGTTCCAGCTACAATAATAAGGAAAGAAAACCTGGCTCTGCAGCGGGTGGAAGTTAAAAGACACATTGCCCTCAGTTAAACTCCTGCCGTCTCTCCACAAATTACCTACACCCAAATGGTGGCTGGTAGGGAAAGTACGGTACAAAAGGCGAAGAATGCTCCTCAGGTAACAGCACCCAGATCATCGGAAGATTCGTCTGATATGCTAGCTAACTTGCTTTCTATTCAAGGTCAAATAGCTCAGCAACAACGTGGCTTCTCCTTATCCTTGTCCTTGTGTTGAATGTAAAATAACTGATAAGGATTGAACGAACAGCCACTCTTTTCAAGTTACTCAGAGACCAAGCCACTGACGTATTTTTGGTTAGCGAAATAAAGCTAAACAAAATGAGGCACAGAAAGTATACAATTTTAAGAAGAAAAAGACCCAACTCCATGAGAGGAGGTGGTTTTTCGATCTTGTTTAGAAAAAGCTTGCGAATTAATAGAGTGTGTAGCCGTGTAGTGCGTAGATTTCGATTGCTAGAGGCATGCATGTTATCCGTCCCTCTCCGAAGTAGAAGTCAGTTGTACATGGTCTCTGTCTACACACCTGAAGGTACTCAATCCACCTTGTTCATCTCAGAGCTCGAGACACTTTATCGATTCTTAAGACTGGAATCTGAAGGGAATTATTCCATAATCGGCAGAGATTTCAACGCCAAACATAGAGATTGAGGAAATAATTCAATTGGTGGGGACAGCATAGTATTACGTACCGAATCGGTTTAAAAGCGGCGAATAATACGGCGTTTCCCAGGTACGGCTTCTATCTGGATTTCCTGCTCTTCGACAGACAGATACAACTGACAGGCACGAAACAACAAACTATAAACTTCGATCGCAATACCGAAATTCCCAACGGTTCCCAACGAAATTGCGGAATTGGAGGGGTTTGTTCATAGGTATTCCTACAATTGTATAAAAACTGGCTCTACCCATCGTCCAACAGGAACCTGAAAAAGGAGGAGATGATAACCGCTTTGTCATCGAATATCCGCTGGAGAAGGTAGAGGCCATAGAAGTGACTTTCCAGGAAGTGTATAAGGCGAATGATTCCATTCTTACAATTTCTGCCTTCGAAATGAAATATCCATCTAGCGATTCGAAAACTCAGGCTTCACGGAGTTTAGAGACGAAAATATCTCAAATAATGTCATCGCCGACGAGACGGAGCTATCCCCGTTAATTTCGAATGAAGAGCTCCAAACGATCTGCGAATCACTTAAAAGTAAAAAATAAATGGCAACCGCTGGGATACCGAAAATTATATTTTGTAAAATAAATGTTAAAAATAATTTATTTGTATAAAATTACTCTATTTTGGGAGAGAAATATTTTAAAATTTGAACGTAAAGTGTAACGCGTGTTCATTCTTGAGAAAATTATTCCGTTTGGAAACAGAATCCGGTTTGGAAGAACTTTTAAATTTTTTGTTGAGACTTCAGATCTTGAGGATTTTTCATCGACGAGTGTGAGGATTCTGCAGATGAGGAAGAATTAGTTCTTGTTCAGAACGACCGAGGACAGTCTGAAGCTGTTCAAATGGTCGAAGAAGAGTATGCTGAGGAGGTAGTTGAGGAAGTTGAAGTTGAAGAGCAAGAACTGACAAAAAAATTGACTATGCCATATTGGCAAGTAACTTCAAATGATGGCGTATTTAGTCCGGATTCCAAAATGGTATGACACTTGCTAGACTAACGCTTAATTGAGGACAAAAAACAATATTTTTTTGTTAACGAAACCCGATTCATAGTTAATTCTCTTTAATAAGTTAAAATGAGTACCAAGTGTGAGCGAGATATACAGTGACGCTGTAATTGAGACGGATAAACACGCCATTTCGACTAGTGTGTGTGAAACAGATAGAGATGCCACCCTTGTTAAGTAGAGACGCATAGGCACATCGTGCAATACTGCAATCGTGTTGATTTCGTGCTTACAATTTTGGCTTTCTTTATTGGACTTCAATGCATTGCGACTTTGATTTGCTATCGGACTGTTTCTGTCGAACCTGGATTTCTTCTGGAAGTTGATCGTTGATCCCGTGATTGTGTATTGCGAACCCCATCAGTGTTCAGGAATATGCTGACATGCATCTCATTTATAGGGAATGCAGGTGTAATGAATGCTTTATCATGAGAGATACCCAAATGCTCAGCGTCATCCGGATCATCGAGTGTTTGTAAATGTGCACTGGTCATTCTCAGAGGATCGCTTTCCAAATCGAATGGTTAGTGAGGGAAGACCCGTCATGCCCTACGAGGATGAAGTCTGACATGCAGTCGCACAAGACCCTAGTACTTCAGTACGTGCAATTGAAGAAAGCATAGGAGTACCCAAAAGTACAGCACACCGAATTCTAATGAAAAACCAGCTCCATCCGTACCATGTATATTGAGTCCAAAGTCTGCTACCCCGAGATTATACAGAAAGAGTCGAATTTTGTCAAACGATGGTGCAGAGGTTCAGAGAAGATCCGAGATTCTTCGAAAAAAATTAGATTTTTTGGAGAACCACTTACCAAATTTATTGGAACACGTGCCACTTAACATTTATGCATGCATGTGTTATCAACAAGATGGCTGACCAGCGCATTATGCTCGCACAGTACGAGAGTTCCTCTATCGGGAATACTCCAACAGGTGGATATGGCGGCCTGGTACAATTTCGTTTCCAGCCCGTTCGCCTGATTTAAATCCACTCGACTTTTACTAGGGAGCAGTAAAAGAAAACATTTATTCTAAGCCAAAAGAAAATTTAAACGATCTGCGCCAAAAAATTGCAGAAGCCGTAGAGCTTGCATTGCCGCTGAAGGCAAACAGTTTGAATATTTGTTGTAAGATACAAGATCGGTAGATGGCGTTTAGTCGTGCAACAAACAACAGTTGTATAAAGCGATACTGAGAGTATTCACCAAGAGAACGTAGTGTTCTGTGTGCTCTGTGATGGGATAAAAATTAAATGAAATGACAAGGGTGGCATCTCTGTCTGTTTCACTCACACTAGTCGAAATAGCGTGTTTATCTGTCTCAATCACACTTGGTACTCATTTTAACTTACTAACAAGAATTAACTATGAATCGGGTTTCTTTAACAAAACATTTTTTTTTCCTCAATTGAGCGTTAGTCTAGCAAGTGTCATACCATTTTGGAATCCAGTCTAAATACGTCATGTTTTAAAGTTACTTGTCAAGATGGCATAGTAAATTTTTTTTGTCAGTACAGTCAGTTCAAGTTGGGAGATTAATGATTTTCAGATACATGGATGGACAAAAAAGGAATATTTTAGTTAAAACCGATATAGTTATGTTTCAATTTTGGACCGAAATTTACAGAAGAGTTACTTAGGGTTACGTGACAAAAAAAATCGAAGAAAAGTAAAGATTTGCGGTCACAGCACTTGAAAGATTGTCACAGGGTGTCAGATTTCTTGATTTTTTTTTGAAGGCCAATAATTTTTAAAGTACATGACTTCGATTTTTTTTTATAATTTTGTGATAACCAACACCACTTGACCTATCACCCGTTTCCGGCTTGACGTTAATTTGTGGGATACCCTGTATAACAAATGTCTTGATATGTACATATGTTACCTGTTCAATTAATTAACAATTTTAAAGGCAAGAAAAAAAAAGGTTGTTTGAGTCCCAGACAACGAGTATTAACCCTGTTCGAGATCGATGTCTACAGATTCCGATTAGCTCACAAAACTATTTTATAGATGAGCAAATGATACTAGGAAGATATGCAAATGTACCGCAGTATGTGCTGAAAAAGCCTCGACCTGTTGGGCTCAAAACTTCGTTCTTTGTACATCAACAGGTAATTGTTTAAATAATTTTGTTCCACAGTTTAATGGTTTTAATAGATTTAGTGCTGGACTTTGAAATTCACCAAGGGGCTCTTACCCCCCTTGGAGACCGATCGTTGGGTCTCGGGCCAAGTGTTATTTTGAGACTGATAAGAACCTTAACCGAATACTCGTTTGTATTTTTCTATTGTTGTTTTACTACGATACCACTTCTAGACCGGTTGAATGATTTAAACATCCATGGAACTGGAACCATTCAAACCAATAAAACTAAAAATATTGAGCTCAAGCTTACCAGAGGGTTCGGGCGGATGGAAGGATTGTCATAGTAAAGTGGAGAGACACTAAAACCGTTATGATCGCATCCACTTGGTTCAGGATGATTCCAATGGATACAGTCTCTAGGCGGAGCAAATAAGAAAGAGTTCGCAAAAATATACCGAGTCCCTTCGTCGTAATGGAGTACAATATTCACACGGGCGGAGTGGACCTTGCGACCAGCTAATGGAATGCTACCGTATATGGATAAAAACCTTCAAATGGACTTTAAAGGCGGCCTTTGACTTCCTTCGCTTGGGTTTTGTCAATAGCAGGTTGGATTGCGAATTGAACCAGATTTCAAAAAACAAAGTCTTAGATTTGCTTCACTTTGCAAGTTGCTTACTGGCTTCGTGACAGTGTTACAACATTCTGCGATGCTTATTGTGAAAGTGATGACTGCACTGCCGAGCACTATCTCTGTGAATGCCCGGCTTACGCATGCAGGTACTCGGCGCTGACATACTGGGTGCTCACCTTTCTTCGTAAGACTGAGAGATTTCATTAAAAGGAACTTACGAAGAATTAAATGGACTTTTTCTTTGTTTGAGTGCTCTGTTCCGACAGATATTAAAAAAAAGTGTTAAGTGTAACTTAGAGCGCCCTCATAGGGCCACTAAGTTATTGTAAGATAGCATAAGTTAATTAACCTATTACTTAAGCATAAAAATACGTATTTCTGGCCAAGTTCCAAGCTTACTCCATGATATATGACCTCGACGCCAAGGGTAATCGACGAGCTACTCATTCTTGTAAACTTAGCCAACTTTTCAAGACTTAACCAACATCAAAAAGCAAAGAAGGTTATCCATTTTGTTGACTTCACCCGCCTTTGGGGTGTTATAGAAAAATTCCGAAAGTGAACTCGTCTGCCTATAAAAAGGTCTTTCACTCTTCTGCCGTTTGGAGTATACAATTGAAGGTTCCCTTTCGTTGTGTATAAAATGAAACGGCGATCATCAGAATGAATTGGAAAGGTCTCGGTTCATCCCGGAACGTTAATGTAATAGTGCACGGCGCTGAACTTAAGGTAATACATTTCGAAGACTGAGTCAGACGTGTTGCTCATGAAGTTTGTGGATTTCCCAGCTAATCTTTCAAGTAGCATCCGCCAGGGACCCTAATCCCTCCAGAAAGCTATTTTTCTTAATTAAAATAAGGGCAATGTAGGACTAGGTTGGGCAAGGGTATACATATGTCTTAATTCTGTAAGGAGGCGGTGTATCCACCTTGATGCAAATCACACGACATTAAGATATAGAACCCGTAGAATGGTGCTTGTTGAAGTTTTGTTAAACACAAACCAGAAATAGGCCGCCCCTATTATTACGAAAGCTGGTAGCCAAATGCACAACAAGTCAAAAAAAATAATTTATTTATTACATACACCTTCTGTAGCTTTTACATAGTTCTTCTCCGAATTAAGGACCAGCTTATTTATTCTGCTTACAACAAAGACCACCATTTGCCGTCATGTATGAACGTAACATGAATATACCTCTACAAGGAGTAGTCATAGAAATTTATAGCCACCTTAATTGCTTCCTTAATTTGTGTCACTAAAAGCAAAGTCAATTGAAGGCTCCTTCCTTTGAACATAGATTCATTGGCGTTCCTGCTACAGCATCGTATGTTTTCGATGGCGATGCCTCCAACTTATGAAAAGCTCGTAGAATGTAATAAGATGTTCTACTCAAAATTTATAACCATCATTATTTACGTGGCAACCTTCTTCACCTGCAGTATAAATTATCGGTGATAATTAATTTAGGGGGCACATTTGTAGCACGCTCAACCTAGAGCTTCATAGGGTTGTTGAACAATGAAGTTTTACTTATAAAAATACCTTGAACTACCCGCGTATTCTTGAGTCGGTATTGATTTTCAAAAAGCAAAATAAATGTAACTGATGTACGAATATTTTAGTTTCTGCAGCCAAATGTTACTTTTTCGCTTGTGGTTAACGCAACCATATTTAATAAACATAGCTACATTCAGGTAGTTACTTTACATCCATCAATTTCATAACCAGCCCGTTACTTGAAGGATCCATTTGAATTTTCCAAGCTACTCCACGGGTATTACCTGCTGTTTCCTTGCCTTGTGTAATTTTATTTCTTTATCCTCGTGCACTACCCAAATGTCCTTTATTAAATCTACATTGTTCGTACCTCGCGGAGAAGAAAATTAAATGATGTGGCAAAGACTGAGAGCTAACTAGGATACTACTGGCGCGGATACTGCTGCAGTGTCAAGCTGTTACCGCAATAAGCGTTCATTTGTCTGTCATTTACCTCAACTCCAAGTGGTCGTCTACATGATGAAGGACCCCATAAAAGGTAAATTAAGCTTCACTGCAATATCAAAGGATAATGCAAATCATCATTACGCTCGTCCTGACTCCGAAAAAAAGAATTATAACGACAACATTGACGACGGAATGGAGGAAGGACCCGTAATGAGATTTTCCATCTCAGAGGTTGCAAAAAGTATACTATGCACCTGTCATTCAAAGATATTTTGTGGAAATGCGGGAAGTATAAGCTTTAATCATCCAAACGATGTCCAAGCTAAAACAAAGGTAGCAATGGGTTCAAGACAAAACAGTCACTGAATTATATTTTGAGAAACAGCATTAGCTGGTACTCGCATTCCTGATAAATCCATTCTTTTGCATACCAAAAGAATGACTCTTTAACAAGTTCTTTCAAATATTCAGCATACACAGATAAAATTTATAGGATACGGAATAAGGTTTAACACTTCCGTGCACCAGGATACAAAACACAACTCCCAAAGACAGATATTTAGAATACATGCCGACGATTGAATAGGAATGTACATATGTCCATCGTAAACGTAGTGTCCCCATCGGATGTCTTTTATAGTAACCAGCCTTATTAAATTTCTCGTGTATCTAAAAGTATGAAAACAAAAACTTCGGATTGCATCAATATTAGCTGATGGCGTAGACATATGAGTAGGTGAGGCAAACAACATAAACATATAAGATACAAACAATCCTATGACGCCTAGCTGTTTCATAAAAAACCGATGGCTCTTGGACAACCTCAAATGATGAATCACTCAACCTGCTTCTGGACACCCACTTTCCAGGTAGCTCCCAACTCGCGGCCAGTAGCAGCCCAAACAGGCCTACTGCAACAGCGACCAAAATTCATGGTCTGATTACGAGAGACAAACTGCTCTGGGTGCTGCATAGCTTCAAAACATACAAGTCTGCTGGTCCGGAAGGTATAATACCTGCCGAGCTACAGAGGTCCTCATATATTATTCAGCCAGTCTTAGAAAATATTATGAGGAGCTGTGTAGAACTCAAGTCGGAGTGCCGTAAAACACCTCCGTAGCTTTGGGAGCTACATATATGCGTCAATGTCGTTGCCAATAAAAGTGTAGTTGGCATTTGGTCCTTACGAGCCGGATAAACTATAATAAACCAAAGCCCTTTTACCAAATCGGCGAAGTGAAAGCCCACAAAATACATATATATAAAACCATTTGGTCCTTTTCGTGCCGGATAAAGACTCCCCAGTAAATTAAACATTAAAACATTTAAAAAAGAAAAAAGTGCAAAACATACATATATATATATAAAAAAGATACTTAGAGACTACAAACATTAAACATTTAAAAGAAAAATTAATCAAAAATTGCAAGTGCAAGTGCAAGAACAAAGTGCAAGTGCAAGTGCAAAAACAAAGTGCAAATGCAAGTGCAAGTGTGCAATATATATATAGATATATATAAAACAATAAAAGAACATACATATTTCCCTTGCGGTCGGTGTCTTGCCCCTTGTCTTTCTTCTTTTTAAGACTCACAGACTCTCGGTGGTTGTGCAGAAATCGCATTTCCCCCGCCGCGTAAAAAATTTATTTCATCTTTAACCTCAACTGTCACCAGCTGGGCAAAGCTGACCGAAGGTCGTAAGTTCCTGTAATAAAACATTTTAATTAAATATCATTTAATAAACTGTATCTAATAAAATTTAATTAATAAATACTTGATACACATACATTGGTTTATAATTAATTAATTTAAAAAAAAATAAAAACCATTTAAAAATGTCGAAATTGTCCTCGGGTGCAGATCAGAAAGGTGTTCTGGAGCAGATTCTTCGTGACCACTCCAACTTCAAGAAGACTTTAGCATCACGTCGTACAGCCAGCTATCTGTCAGGTCGTCTTCTTATTCTAGAAGGGAACTTCAAAAATGCGCTTGGTCTTCAAGCAAAGATTCGACGAGGAGAAATTGAAGAAGATCTGGAAGAAGAAGATTTTGATGAAATTTTTGATTTGCTTCAAGAAACATATTTCACTTACCGAGGTGAATTGGTCGATGCTATCGACAATGCCAAGTCAGCATCAAAGGAGAAGAATGTGGAAGGTGAATCCACAGGTGGTTCGCGTAATGAGCTTTCATTACCCCAAATTCAAATACCACATTTTGAGGGCTCGTACACGAAGTGGCGGGCTTTCCACGATGTCTTTTTGTCGTTAGTCCACACAAATAAAAAGCTGGGTGAAATCCAAAAGCTTCACTATTTGAAGTCGTCTCTTACAGGTGAAGCTGCTCGTTTGTTGCAGCATTTAGGTTTGTATTCTGGCAATTATGACAAAGCATGGGAACTGCTTGTCGCCAGATACGACCACAAGCGAGTGTTGGTAAACGCTCATTTCCAACTTTTTTTTGAGCAGCAGCAGTTGACGAAGGAGACGGTAAGCAACATCAAATCTCTATTGGACACGTCCCAGGAATGTTTTCACGCTCTGGGAAACTTAGGATTGCCTGTTAGTTCTTGGGATGACATTTTAATATATATACTGGTTCAGAAATTACCTGCTTTTACTCAGCGTTTGTGGGAGGAGAAGTTAGGTAGTTCGAAGGAGTTGCCAACACTGACGCAATTCACAGAGTTCCTGGAAACACGTTTTCGAACCTTGGAAGCAGTAGCTGGAACGAGTGGCATCAAGGTCAGCGGTTCTTCTGTACACAAGGCTGTTGCGGTCGAGAAGAAAACGGTGTTGCACGTCGGGAAGAAGCAGTTTGCATTCCAGGTATGTGGTAGAGGTCAGCACTCCCTTCGAACTTGTCAGAAGTTCATTGCCATGGAGATCTGTGAACGATCTAAGGCAGTGGACAGAATCGGGGTTTGTCGGAACTGTTTGGCGTACAGTCACAAGACGAACCATTGTCAAAGCAGTGTGCGCTGCTATTACTGCAAGCAGGCACACCATTCTCTGCTGCATGTTGATAATTTCAGCTCTAAACCTACAAGGGATTATAAAAATATAACAACAGGTACACAAACATTTCATATAAGGTCAAAATTTAACCCACCTAAAGTAACCTCTTCTGAAGTACATCAGCCAAGTGTTCTTCTGGCAACAGCAGTTGTTCGAGTTAGGTCATCAAATGGAAATTATTTTAATCTGAGGGCGTTAGTTGATCCTGGATCGGAAGCAACGTTTATTACTGAATCCGCTGTCCAGTTATTAGGGCTTCGTCAGCGACGAACATTCATTGAGGTATCTGGATTGGGAAAAATCAGTAGTGGTTCATGTCAGCGGTATGTAAATCTTACCTTTGGGTCGCTGGTAACACCATTCGAAACAAATACCCGGGCCTACGTGTTCAAGTCGCTGACTGATCTGTTGCCATCCAAGCCTCTAGCTCAACAAAACTGGGAACACATCGAGGGCTTAAGGTTAGCTGATCCACAATTCGATAAGCCTGCAACTGTTGACATTCTCCTGGGAAGCGATGTTTATCCTGAATTTATTTTAGCATCCATTATACGCGGTAATGATGTAAGATCCCCAATTGCACAAGAATCTGAGCTAGGTTGGCTTCTCCTTGGGAAGACAATTTTGCGAGGTATAGAACCTGTCCACAGCTTTTTACAGGTTTTCGACATAGATACTCAGCTGCGAAGGTTCTGGGAATTGGAGGAGTTGCCATTCGACATTAAGGAGACTGCTGAGGACAAAGCATGTGAAGAACATCACCTCTATGACCAACTATTTCTGGCGCAAGTGGAGTACGGAATACTTGTCCAGAATGCAACAGCGCCCAAAGTGGATGACACGGGAGCCGGGACCAAAATGCGGCGATTTAGTTCTCATTAAAGACGAGAGACTACCACCGTTGCAATGGCGGCTCGCACGCATCATCGCTACACATCCCGGAAACGACGGACTAATTCGAGTGGTCACTTTGAAAACAAGTACCGGAGAGCTTACACGATCAATTGGGAAAATCTGCTGTTTACCAAGCAACACTAAGGAAATACAAAATACTCAAATAACACAAAACAAGAATTTCGAAAACTAAAATAACGATATACATATTTTCCTTTTATTCTTCCCTTATTTCTACACAACACAAATAAATAATTTACATCCGTTTTTTCTCTCCATCAATCATTGCAAATTTCTCTCTAAACAAATGTACACAAAATATAATGAAATTCTAAACAACACACAGCATTTTAAACGACACAACACAACGTATATAAAACAAACACTTTAAATAAACTCAAATGAAAAATCAACGACATTTCTTCTTTCTTAAAAAACAATTTATTAAATTAATAAAACATAATAATACAAACTTATTCTATCCTAGATTCCCTACACTACACAACACACATACAGTCCACTCTAAATCACTCTAAAATCAGACATTCCGGATAACGCTGTGGAGTTCCGAAACTCCAAAATGCCGACGGGAATTGGAGAGTCAAAACCCCAACGGAATTTGAAGCTTCTTAGTGAACACTCAACGATATCCACAGAAAACACATCATTCATGCCAGACAACGTTGCAGAGTTCCAAAATTCCAAAATGCCGACGGGAATTGAAGAATCAAAACCCCGACGGCACTTGAAATGTTTCACCGAATACTCAACGTTGTCCACTCAACACAACACAACACAACACTTTAACATTTATCCCTTTTTTTTTAAAAAAAACACATTTCAACATAAACACTAAATAATAATATCTAACTTAAACTAATCTTAACATAAATTAAATAAATAAAGATTTTTTCTTTGCTGTAACGCTAAGACCGAAAGAACGTGTTTCATTTAAAAACCGCATTTTAACCCATTTCTATTACCCCACACAGTAACCCAGAAAAAACCCTACACACCCCAACAACCCTAAATTCCTAAAAGTATGATCGAATATGTTCCCTTATAATTATGAAAAAGAAACCCAGAATTCAGGGGGCCAGTGATGTTTATGTGTTTCCCATCAATGGCACTCACATAATTTAACAAATTCCACATATTGTAAAAGTCATTGGAAATACGAGTATGTTTCTACTTAGTTTGGTTTGCAACTGACAAATATACATGGGCCTGGGTATTCAAAAGAACATCGCATGTTTCTTTCACAATTCTTTTAACGCTTGTGTGTCCCATTGTTAACGCCATTGAAAACACCTGTTTGCTGCCTCCATGTGCCAAATATCTATAGAGATGAAAATGTGTTGGTTCCCAACAATATTTATATCGCTGTGGTGCACCCCAACTCAAACTTCATCCTGGGTTGTCAACACGCACTTCCACTTCTTGTCTTGGGCATGGCATTTGGTTGCTGCAGCGCGAACGAAGGTTACTCGCCGCCACTAAAAATTTGTTTGCAACACAAACAAATATCACAAACCACGAAATGATCTGCCGAATGGTCACACGTATGACAGGCAGCAGGTCAAAGAACATGTCGACTTACTCACACCTACGCTAAATCCACAATGGGAAAGGGTCACTCTAAATGGGAGTGCTGTCAACACATGAAGTGAAAGAGCAATCAGCAATAGAGTCATCCCGTTCACACAATGTAAAGTAGGGGGCATTGTTAGCAAATGTAATAATATTAGTGCATTATAAATAAACAGTATGGCACATAAATGCAAGGCAGGGTCAATGACCATATGCGTACCAATGTAAAGAAAACCCAGCTGTTTTACAAGGTACAGAGATTACGAGGTTAGTGCGTAGAGAAGATTGACACAGTTCAATTCACATCTTCATAAAATAAAGATCGATAAAAAGTAAGACGTGTTTTATTATTTACTAAGCGTTCGGAGACTTCTTCTCCAAACATTAAAAATTAATTCTCCGCTCATCTAGCCCAGAACAAAATGGTAAAAACAGATATGTAGCATAATTAAAATATTAAATTACTCACAAAAGAGTCAAAAACAGCTTGGACTTTGCTGTCATGACGGGTCTGTTGGAGTGCTTGGTTAAATCTTCTTGGACAAAATTGAACAGCAAATCAAACAGTTCCTTGTTCATACGCACTGCCACTTTTAATTGTTCCAAATCATCGTTGTATAGTTGGTCAAAGTTGAAAGCAAAACATCCATGACGGTGTCGGTCCTCGAATAGCCAACGAACCCAAAACCAGCGACTGTTACCTATGATTATTTTCAGACAGTCAAAGGCTTCCGATAAAATCAGTATCAAAATAATAAAAAATCAAAAACTTCAAAAACAAAACAAATTGTTCGCACAACAACTTGAAGAAAAACCACTCTCAGCAATAATAAAACGTCATCGGCTGTATTATGTTAACGTACGCGGCGGATTCTATGGGACTGTCATTTCCGTCAAATACGAGTATGTAACGTCAACTTATCTGGCATCGTAACGGACACAGCGGATTCTATGTGCTGGGGCCTTCAAACTATCACCACAAAACAAACATTTCGCTGATGTACTAGTAGACTGTTTTATTTTACTCGTGTGATCAAAAATGAAAAGCGGATTAGTCCTGTCGATGTCCACCAAATTGTCACCATAACCTTTTTATAAAAAGATCGGGCTTGGAAGTGTGTTCTACTTTTTGATCTGCATCCAACCACTGCCCAGATTTTTTACGATTATCATACATTATCATACTGAATCTCGTTCAGTTCATGGGGTACCCACCTATCGAGTATCTTTACCTTTCCTGTGAGAGAAAGGTGTCGACTTATTGTCATTGTCCAAACTCCCATGCTTTGTGCAATCTCCCGCACCGATTTCGTTGGGTCCGGCTCCATCGTTGCTCTTGAAACATCGTCGTCAACTAACGTTTCCGGCTTCCCACGTAGTTCATTTTCGAGGCTACATCTTCAAATACATCATTAATGCTTTTCATTGCCAATGACGCATTATGTCCCATTTTAAATTCGTAAAGGAAGAGGGTTCGAATTTGAATTGCCGACAATATGGTAAATTATTCCCAGAAAAAAAACGGTACTTGTAACGAACCCTAAAATTCTCAAACGTCAGGCACACGTACCACTTTATTTAATGAAAAAAGAAAATTTAACGTTGTGGCATAAATGTTCACTCAAGAACTTAATATTTCCGACTGGGCGAAAATAATTTCTTGTGGTACACCCCAATATATGGATCACGAGTAATATTAAAACACCGCTAATGTTTTTATAAATAGATCCGCATTGGTATACTCTAATTAAAAAAAATATATATTAAAGTATAAATTGTATTTTCGTTTTTCAATTAATTTGAAGCTTGACAATTGTCCACTGGGAACCATTTAAATACCTTCGACCTGAAATGTCTTCACATTAAAAGTGAACAAAATAAAAGAAAAATAAACTCTGCGACTGTGCATACACGTAAATCCACTTCAATATCTTTTTTAATTTATAATTGTAAAAATTATAAAAGTTAACACGACCTGTCGGTTATAAATGCATGCCGTCGCATTCCTTAAATATATTTTCCAGGCTCGCATCCCAAATTGATTAATATTCCAGTTTCGTACCAAGTAAGCAAGCAGAAAAGAAAGATAAATTTGCAATAAACACAAAATCGATCCTTTTTGTCCTGTGTGAATTTGCTGGTGCCCTTTGGTGCTCAATTCGATTATATCTCGAAGGACATTAGAAACAATTTGCATTTACAACACGAATTCAAATAGATATAATCTTAATGTTTAATGGTGTCAAGTCGCTCGCTTATGACTCGAAATTATATTCCCAAGGACAGAATCCATTATCTGAATACAATGGAAACCAAAAAGGGACCTTTGGTACTTGTATAGGAAACCTGGTCAATGGTTTATTTAAATATTGTAGAAGACACGTTTTGAGCTTATAGAGAGTGGATATGAATGGAGCACAAATGTCTATGAGTAAACACATATTTGAATTTAATTTGTCTGTAAAGTCGGAATCTGTAGGCGTAGCTTTACTAAATACTAACGTAGAGAGGCTCACAAAATAAATTACGTGACCAAAATCAATGAGGATATAATTGGCTTCTAACGTGACCTATTAGCGTCACCAAATGCACGCAAAGTCGACGAATGAACTGTAGACAATCTGCTTTGAGGTTATGTTTGTCCAGGCAGTAGCTGATTGTATTATTATATTTTGTAGTTTAAAGTTAAAAATTGTTTCAGATATTTCGATAATCTGAGACAAATGAACCAAAGATGTATGAACACAGTTCATATTCTACCGCTCTTAACCACATAGATGTTGATGCCAAATAGTGATTATACATATTCCCGTCTATATCATTTTAATGAGGCGCATTATCTGAAGAAAAGCTATTCAGACTCATGTCTAGTTTGGGCATATCTGCAGAGAACATTTTCTGCTCCATAAACGCCGGAGAAGGTGTCACCGAGACTTTGAATGTGAAAGAGATGGTTCAAACAAGAGGATGTCCCGTGACTTCTTCAACTTGAAAAAGATTGTGCAAAACTCTGAAGCCAACACGATAGACAGAATTTTCCAATAGTCTGTTGAGCTGTTTCCATACGCTGATGACAAAATATGTATATTCTGTCAAGAAGAATAGAAGCAAGACATCAATGAGTTAGGTAGAAAGATGCAACAAACATCTAAAATCTAGAGGCAATCAAGGGTTTTGCCTACCAAAGCTTCGCTGCTAAGTTTGAAAATGAAATTTCATCGGAAATGCGGAAAAGCTAACTTGCCAATCAGTGTCTCTTTGGTCTAAGAAAGCATTTGGGTAAAAAGATGTTGCCACTTTATACTATGGATGTTATACAAGGGATCCTGTTTATACCTGCTCTACGATGCAAACAGCAGCTGAAATTTTGAAAGGAAACATCGCTTCAACAGCTCCATCAACTGAAATTAATCAACTCAGCCATAAAATTGACCAACCATATTCAAGTAAGTCAAATGAAAATTATCTTACTAGAAAGTCTTGCCCTGGATGTTTAATCCATCACGACCGAGAGCAGTGCGGTGCTGCCAGTATATAACACTTACCCAGAACTGTCTCACCCCTATACATCGCAAGCCCTCCAAACACTCTTGGTGGAAAAGCGAACTAAAAAGACACAGAACAGAGATCAAAAAGCTTCATAGAGGTCCCAAACACACGAGAAGTGAGAAGGATGCGACCAAATATAAGCCTGAACTCGTACAAAAGAAACATAAAAATGGCTAAGAATCAATTTTAGGATCTTTTGTGCGAAACGATAGAAAGTACCATACCAATGAATCAGATAGATTAAGGAAAGTCCTGTCCATAGATCCAAAAGCGACGGGATATCTGAAAGACTCCAATGGAGCCTGGACAATGAACAGCCGGGAATCACTATTGCTTCTTATAGATACTCACTTCCCGGGCACCACACTCAACTGTGTGAAGGTCTCCAACTCTCCAACTTTGCAACGATGCCTGTACAATGTACATAGCCATGCACCAAGGTAATTAGAATTGAAGAGTTAGTTGATCTTTGTCTCTCAGGCTTAGTGTATAGAGCTCTGTTAAATATTTAGTATAGGAACCGGTGAAAAGTTTAATTTTAATAATAAAGCATTGAATTTGAATTGTTTTCGAATATCGTGGAATTTGTTGCTTTTAACTTGACAAATATCTACCGTGCCGTAGACTTCTTACCACTACCCCTAAAAAAATGATTGCCTATGAAGAAATTCATCAATTTGTTTGCATTTTCAATCCAATTTAATCTTAAGTGGAAACAATTTTTTATATTTGCTCCTAGGGTTCCTTTACATGCCAGCAAGTTCCATAATCTACCACAATGTAATGGCATGCAATTGTTCTCATCAAATATTTAAATTAAATCACTTCAGTTGTTAGTCCTTGGCGCTCCCTCTTTATTGGCAATAAATAAAAAATTAGCAAAATGCACTTGACTGTATAATTCTGAGTTGATACGACAGGATGCCTATTATTCAGATGATGACATCCTTAGATTAAGACGTCGAATTCGATGTCAACCCCGGAAATTGTGAAATCATCGATTGAAGCAATTTGCTTAGGTTGTAGAGTGTGCGATATTGCAATTTCCTTTTGGCAAAGGTGGCGTGCCACATGTTATGCTCATCAATAAAAGTTAAGCTACTGGCATCAATGTTCAGTTGAATAAGGAAAAAAAAGCTGGAAAAGTTTTTTTAATATCCAACAGGGACCTACAACCTACTACCTACCTTTGGATTAAGGTGAGTCAGAACAATTTTAGGAATTCAAAGAGCTACTTTGTTGTCAGTAGTAATTTCTTTATTTCTTTATTATGAGTTGCAGTTTTGCATCCCTTTTGCCTGGGCTACATTGTAGTTTTTAGTCTTAGGCCACCGCTAGTTATTGAGGTGCGCGTGTTCTATTGAGGTCCGATCCCTGCCAGTATGAGTATGTTCTCCGTAGGACAGGGTTGAGGCAATAAAGGTTTTTACGTATAAACTTGACAGAGCCAATCCAGATTATGTATGCTGCCTTTCTCACTACCTACGTAAGAGCTTTAATTCTTTTTAATGTACTCATTTCATGAATTTTCAAGAGTTCGCCGTTAAGGTTATTTTTATATAGGTCTCGAAGACTGTCTTTCCAAATCATCTTTGGGAGAAGTCCTTGCGGCATTCTGTGTGCCGGAAACAGATATCAAAACTTCTAGGCGCATATGATCAGAAAACGTTTTCAAGGCTACTCGAGAATCGCTGCCGTCTAAAATTGTGCGGTCCATTCCTTTGTAATTGTTACTGCCGCTCATTGTGTTTCTGGAAAAAGGCCTGCAAGTGTTCGTGTAGCAGTTGGCAGTAGTAGCCTCCAGGATGCGACCGTATTGGAAGTATATCAATTAATTGCCCATCCACAATATAATGCAAATACTGTGATGTGGCTCTGGTAATTTTAAAGAATAAAGTGAGTTTCGGTGTCAATGTTCAACCAATAGCTTTGGCTGAAAGCACTCCATCTGGTGGAACAATAGGCGTAGCGTAAAGTAAACAAGTATGTTGTTATGTTTGATTCCCAGTACCGATAGCGCGATGCCCCGAACCAAACGATAACTTCTTGCGAGATCTAACTATCCCCGAAGGTGAGCGCCACGTGGTTTTTCCTAGGAATCACGAAAGATTGGCGAGAAAAAAAGGAAAATCTTCCCTGGAAAAATCAAACGACGGAAAAAAGGGATAAAAAAAAAATTGATTTTCCACAACGTTACAAAAGCTCCTGTGGAGCTCGACGATTTATTAATTTTTTTTTTGGTTAACAGAATACTCGTCTGTGGAGTAACCCGCTATTTTCACTGTCCCGAAAAACGCCAAACCGGGATTCTTGGGAATTTTAACACACGCGCCTAGAAAAAAACGATTTCTACTCTATTTCCACTACACTGTATTTATGTTTTGTTTTGGCGGCGCTGTGACCCTTTCTGACGCAGATTTCTTGATCCTTCTGTCCCGCAACTTCTATGTCCCTTGGTTCCCGACTCTTTTTCGTCTTCCTTTTTCCTTCTTGATTTGAACTGCCAAAAAACTCGCGACTCTACTTTAACCACAACAAGAATTTACTCTACTTTAAATATTTTTTTTTCTACCAAAAAAAACTTTCAAAAGAAACAACAATTGCTTTTCGCAAAAACTTATCAAAACTTCGCTTGACCCTCTCTATTTCTGGTAGTCACTAAAGTGACTTCCAGATCTTTTCCGTTCCACAGCTACCGCCAAGCACATGCACACATTCACGCATACATTCGGCTCCGGCGGACCCAACCACGGGACCTCTCGGTACGACACTACCAAACTTTGCTAGTGTGCGCACCCGTGTCCAACTAGGCCTCTCACTCATACTAATTTTCCACATTCACACTAAACTCCTCAGTCCCGGAGTTCGCTTCCACTTCCAGTAATGACTGGGAACTCACTCCACTGAGAGAGCTAATGGAAGCTGTGGATCCTAACTACGCCTAACTGTTTCAACTAACATTGGTTTCTACACGAAGTGGAATTGCGAAAAGCAGTGTCTCATTTTCTTCTGCTGCCCCCAACGAATTGCACTAATAGTATTTATTGCAAACAAAAACGACCGCGAACGAGAAAGGAAATTCAATGGAAAGGTAGCTGGAGTATTCGGACGAAAGGAAAAAAGTGTAGACATAATCCAAATGGGATTGTACTCGTATCTCAATCCAGCTATGCTCTGGATCGCCGCCCCTGGTACAAGCCAACCAGAGTGCTTGTGCAATTTGTTATGTTTTTACCGCAGATCCCTAGCTACTCCGGTGGATCGGCGTTCAGATTTGGAGGGGAATAGGAACTGACCAATAGCGTGTCACTCCTTACAATCGCTTATTTATTTGTTGTTTTGGTCGTGGGCCCTGTCCTGTCTGCCATCGGCCCACGGCCGCTTTTTTAATTTTTACTTCGTTCTTTGTAGATATTTGTAGTTGATACTTTTTATGTGTTTTTTTGTTTATTGTAGTTTGTGGTTGTGTGTCGGTTGTTGGATGTTTGATGTTCTTTGTACGTTTATATGTTCCCTCGCTGGGGGCTATCTTATTGCTTGGCCGTCAGCCTACACGCCCCTGCTGCTCCTTCGGTGTTCCATCGGTGGGATGCTGGCATATAAAGAGGTCGTCAAACCTTCACCCATCGAACCTAAAATTTAAAGCTGCTACGTTGTAGGGGTATGCACGATTGTGTTGGCCGTCTGCCTGTACACCATAGTTGCTTCTTTGTTGCTCCCTCCTTGTAGTGTTGCTAGAAGAGAGATCGTCGTCACCCGTCTGGCTTGAAAGGACCGACCATCCCCTCCCGTCGGTGACGTCCAGACCCTGTCTGATGCAGTCCGTTGGAAGCTTCCCGCCTATCTAAGGGCTCCGACAACGGTGTTCCTGGTGGACCTTCTGCCGCAAACTGGGTTCCTGGTTCGTCGTGAGTCTCCGTACTATCCTTAGGAATTCACCGACCGAACCTCCTCGTTCTCCTCTGCTCGGTGTTCCCTCGAAAAGAGGGACCGAAGGGACTTCACAAGGAAAGAGAGCCAACCTTGTTGCGGAAAAATTTACCGAAACATTTACTGAAAATACCTCCACAGTTTGCGTCACTTATATTGCAAATCATAAAAATCTTTTGTTTTTGTTTACTATCGACCTGCTTGCTTTCTGCACATGGCTCCGTAATAAAACGGCTTTAATTTGTGCTGCTGTCTCAAGTACCCCTAATTTGCTATGTTTACATATTATCTGCCATTAGCCCTATCTTCTATTAAACACAAAAGCGGGGTCTACCCAAACCAAGATAAGACGCACAATTTATTGATTTTTTTGATTCATAAAATATTCCAATCTTGTATGCGCTTGTAAATCTATCCAAATAGTAGTTATCGAATTGATTTACAACCTTCTTAAGCTTGGACAACTCGAATATAAAACGACAGCCGATTTCCACTGGTTAATCAGTGTAAAGAAAATAATGTTTCGCTTAGTTCTTGTTCTGTCGATCTTCACGGTCATTGCCAGTGGCCTTAAGTTGCCCTCCGGTCCACAACTATTAGATGGCAGAATTGTTGGAGGCAAGGATGCCAACATCGCCGATTTCCCATATCAAATTTCATTAAGATTTAAGTCATATATTGGCAGCACCTATTCACACGGCTGTGGCGGAAGTTTGTATAGTGCCCGGGTAATTGTTACTGCCGCTCATTGTGTATCTGGAGAAAAGGCCGCAAATGTTCGTGTGACAGTTGGCAGCGGTAGCCTCCAGGATGCGAACGGATCTCAATTGGAAGTTGACCAATTAATTGCCCACCCGGAGTATAACAGAAATACCATTGACAATGATGTGGCTCTGATAATTTTAAAGAATAAAGTGAGTTTCGGTGTCAACGTTCAACCAATAGCTTTGGCTGAAAGCAAGCCGCCTGGTGGAGCATTGGCCGTAGTTTCCGGATGGGGCTATACCAAGGAGGGCGGAAGAATTAGTGACCAATTACAATCGGTGGAAGTTGACATTGTTAACAATGAATCGTGCGGCAAGAGTTATTCAGGCATGCCTATTACGGAGAATATGATTTGTGCTGGTGTTGAAAATGGTGGCAAGGATGCTTGTCAAGGAGATTCTGGTGGCCCATTGGTTTCGAATAACAAGTTGGTTGGTATTGTCTCTTGGGGCATGGGATGTGCTAGGCCTGATTACCCTGGAGTATATTCTGATGTAGCTGCTCTCCGAAGCTGGATTGTAGCAAATGCTGCGCCATACCTATAAGCTAAAGCAGGTGTATACTGGTTCATAAATTGCATAGAATAAAAGAATTTTCCTTTATCTATATTCTCTATTTTTTTGTTGTTGTGTAATTTGCTCGCGCTGTAAGGATTTAGTGTACACTTAAATGGAGGAAAGAAAGGGAGATACCAATGTACATTGGTTTTAAATGTTCTCAAGTTATAATGACTTGGCGAAAATATGAAAATATGACCGAAAATGGTCTGGAGTGTAAACTAATGAGCCTTCGTGACCAGACGAATGTTTGTAGTGGATTCTTTAAGTGGTGGAGTGCTTTTGACCATTTTATTGATGAAAATAGCGAAGAACCTTAAGTGACTGTGCAATATTAGCGTCATCTATGAATAGATGAATACGATTTTGAATTCTTTCCAGCAAGTACCGCGAGGTCTTAGAACCACAGCACTGTACTCTAATTTCGGGCGGATGAATGTTGAAGTGGGCTGAGGTATTTCTCATCAATGCTCTTATGACCAGGTATGTTTGGTTTTGTTAGTAGAGCTAACTTTTTGGTGGCTTTTGAAGCAGTACATGACTTTTTATTTTTTTTTTATATTTTACGCGCGCCTAAGGGGTTAGATACCCTTTTACTGTTACCATGGCGCGGGCGGAAGGGTACAAGGAGGAGAAAGGTAAATTGGTTTTTTGTAGTTGTTTGAAACTCAGTTGTATTTGGTTTCGATATTCGCTCTCTAGGGGTGGGGGAGTCCGAATAGGACGGAGAGTTTTTTCTTCACTCAGAGTGATTCGAAGGTTATAATTCAGAGTATTTTTTTTTGTGATTGAAACTCTACAACAGCCAAATCTACGTGTCAGTGTTATGCCTTCACACGCAGAATTTTTCTGTCTGAGTTCTAATTACACAAATGAGAAACTTGTCAATGGGTAGGATTCGAACCTTGACCCTCCGAGTGAGAAGCGATTGCTAGTACCACTACACCACGGCCACCACATAGTTGTGACGTGTTCGGCCCTAGAAGTACGTTAGTGATAAATAATAAAAAATAAAATTAACAAGCAATCTAACCGTGTATTTAATTATAAAACTATATAGAATTTCATTCAACTAATATGCATTCAACCTCTTATACCCAATTGATGATTCAGTCCACTCGAAGACTTTGAAAAATTTCGTCAGTAGTGAGTCGCACCTCTATATACCACTTCTCTTTCATTTCCGTATTCGAGACAGTCTCTACATTATATAGGAACATCCAGTTGGTGATCCGGATTTGACATCCCTATTTGAATCACATGCGTCAAGCCGAACTGTCATCTGAGACTGTATATGTTCAGTTTAAAGTTTGCCATTGTACAAAAT
The DNA here is from genome assembly GCA_949129095.1 of Volucella bombylans. Taxonomy (NCBI): domain Eukaryota; kingdom Metazoa; phylum Arthropoda; class Insecta; order Diptera; family Syrphidae; genus Volucella; species Volucella bombylans. Next base: position 45,781 of record CASBSA010000260.1, on the reverse strand, counting down.
AGATCCTTTAACAATCGCTGAACGCATTAATTGTGTGAAAACTTACTAATTACAAAAATAGTGATTCTGTAGTCCAAAGAGATTATGGTCGACATGATCGTCCATCTGAGCATACTATAGACAAAACTGTAAAAAAGTCAGAAGAGACTGGCTCTGTTACAGATGTCTTCGTTTGCTCCTTCTCTACAACGCTAGTGCGTACGCGAATTTTCTCTAATCCGGGTTTTTCCGCAAGTTGTCGGTATTTTCTTTTATTTTTGCACTTCCACCGTGAAATTCCCATTACAAATCACCATCAACAATTCACCAAACAATTCTTCGTTGTTGTCCTAAACAAATGGTGACAAAACGCATTTCACAAAATATTAAAAAAATAATAAAAATTGATTCTAACATAAAATTCCAATATGAGGAAGCGTTATAAAGGCGAAATGGATACGTTGTCAGCATCTGATATTGTATTGTAATAATCCATGGCAACTCGCGCCCTGATTTGGCGAACCTGGTCTCCGATCGAATGGGCCTTAAAAGCGGCGGTTGCTCTGTCTTTCACAACATAAATCGCGAGACAATAGTAGAGATCGTTGACTCAGTTCGTGGTAAGGATATCTACATCATTCAAACTGGAACCAAGGATGCGAATAACAATATAATGAAATTGCTCATTATGGCATACGCTTGCAAGACTTCTTCAGCTGGTTCTATTGTGGGAGTAATTCTTGACTTACCATATTCCCAGCAATGTAAAATGGGGAAACGTGGTTGCATTGTCACCAAGTTACTGGCAAAGATTTTATTGATGAGCCATCTTTTGAGATTTGGGAAGAGATAATAGTCCGAGGGAGCCAAATCGGGCGAATACGGAGGATGCGACAGCAGTTGGAGCTGTAAGTCATTGATTTTAGCCGTGGTTGCGATGCTCTTGTGCTCCGGCGCATTGTCTTGCAAAAACAAAATTTTTTTTCGCTTCATGTGAAGCCGTTTTGCAGCGATTTAGGCCTTCAATCGCTCCAATAATGCACAGTAATACTCGCTGTTGATGGTTTTTCCTTTTTCGAGGTAGTCCACAAAGAGTATGCCATGACAATCCCAGAAAACCGACGCCATTACCTGGTACTCATTCTGTTCTCTGGTGTGTAATAGTAAATCCAAGTATCATCAACAGTTACCAATTACCAATCAGCAAGTCCAAACACTCTTTTGAAGTGCTCTCGCGTTCGTGTTTTTGGTCAGGAGTGAACATGCGCGGCACCCAGCGGCAGGATAACTTTTTCATATGCAGAATATTGCCAAAAATATGGCGTGTGCGCTCAGCACTAATCTTTGTGGTATCTGCTAGCTCGCGCACCTTCACTTTCCGGTCAGCCAACACCATTTCATGTATTTTTTTTGACATTGTCCTCTGTAACCGCATCGGAGAGTCTGCCGCTGCGGACTTGATCGGTAGTGGAGTAGCGGCCACCACGAAACTCTCGAAACCAATATTTGACGGTGTAATCTGACGGAGCATTAGCCCCATAATATTTATCCAACTTTTCTTTTGTTTCCTTCGCCGTTTTGCCTCTCAAAAAATAGTGTTTTATGGGAGAACGAAAATCGTTTTTGTCCATACTCAACATGATGTCAAACACGTCAACAACAATCAGCTGTCAAAACAAAACTAAAGACAGTATCGCACTGAAATTAGGCATGTCTGCCGAAATATGAACGGACTTCAAGGCACCATAACCTTATGCAGTAGCAGCGCATTCTGGCGGTCAAGGAGGTTACTTTTCACCCCATAAATAAATAGTCGATGTCATATCTCTTCTCAAATGTAACGTTGGAGGATTAAAACAATAAAAAAATCATTCTAAATATTATTTTTTACTTTAATTGAACTTATTATTTTTCTTTTTTTAATAAATATAACATACCCGGAATAACCACCGTGTGGCGCTCCCATTGTTCCGATTTGAGTTCTGTTCTTTTTTGTTAAGTTTGTATATCTGTTGTTGACATTCCCTCTAAATCTTAGCGTCATAGCTTGACATTTGCATAAGTTACGTAGCCAAGAGTACATCTATCTCTGTGTGTGTTGGCGATTTTTTACAATTTTAGAAATGGATTTAAATTTGCAACAACGAACTTGTATTAAATTTTGCGTAAAAAATGGATTTAACGGAAATGTTTGGAAAATGTTGGTGTTTCGGCAACGATTCTCTAAAGAAAACGGTCATTTACCAGTGGCACGGTTCAAAAGTGGTCCTAAGTCAATCGAAGATGATGAACGCAGTGGCAGACCATCGACATCGAAAACCGACGAGAACATTGATGGAGTAAAAGAAATGTTGGTCAATACCCGCAAATTAACCATAGATAGCGGAGGACTTGAACATTGCCTATGGATCCGTCCAAGATATTTTTGTTAATGATTTGGGGTTCTGTCGTGTAGCAGTAAAGTTGGTGCCAAAGGACCTCAATTTCATGCAAAAAAGAGACCGTGTTGACGTCGCAAAAGAGATGATTTGCGAGGCTGAATCTGATCCCACATTCATCAAAGGGATCATTACTGGAGACGAGACGTGGGTTTATGAGTACGACACGCAATCCCGACATAAGTCAAGTGAAGGGCGTTCACCAAATGAGCCGAGACCAAAAACACCAAGTCTTTTCCAGTCAAAAAAGAAGGTAATGCTCACGGTTGACATGGATTACAACGTTGTAGTGCATCATGAATTTTTGCCAGAAGGCCAGGCAGTAAACAGAGATTATTATTTGGGCCTTATGAGACGTTTGCGTAAAGCAATTCGCCGAAAGAGCCCAGAATCGTGGGCAGAAAACTGGTGGATTTTGCACCATGATAACGCACCGTCGCACAGTGCCATCGTTATTCGTAATTTTTTGACGAAAAATGCAACAAATACCATCCAAACGCCACCGAATTCACCTGATTTGGCTTTTTGTGACTTCTTTCTGTTCCATCGAGTTAAAAAACCACTACGGGGAACGCGTTTCAGCAGCCGAGAGGAAGTAATGGAAAAATCGCAAGAAGCACTGATGGACATACCGAAAACCGAACATAAAAAATGTTTCGATGGGGATTACTTTGAAGGGGACAATATAGATTTAGAAAGATCACCGAAAAGTTTGTGAATGTGTTGAAAAAGATCCAAATCCATCGATTTCAAGGCCAGTACAACATTTCGGCTTGTCTTATGGCACATTATGGCGTATTTTGCATCTGCATCCTTATAAAGTTAAACTCACTCAAGAAATGAAGCCAGCTGACCGCGGAATGAGTACAACATACGCCGATTGTGTGCTTGAACATCAGCATTTGGATTACCAATTTTCACACAACATTTTTTCAGCGATGAGGCTCATTTCGTGGATACATTAACAAACAAAATTGTCGCACATGGGGAAGTGAAAATCCACATGAAACTGTCGAAAGACCATTGCAAAAAGTCGAAAGACCATTACAAAAAGTCACTATGTGGTGTGCAATTTGGTCTGTCATTGTCAAATGTTAACCAATTTTTCTGGTCTCAAATCGAAGACATGGATGTGGGAGACATGTGGTATCACCAAGAGAGTACCGCATCTCACACAACACGACCGCTTTTGATTTTATTGCAAGAAAATTTTCCTGGACGAGTTATTTCGCGTTTTGTAATTGTAGCGTTTCTTGTTGTGGGGCTATTCAAAAGATTGTGTGTTTATGCCCACAATTCTCAAACTATTGATGTAACGAGTTATTGCCCGATATGTATCGAGAAGTCATCGAAAATTACCTTATCAGAATCATGTCTTGCAAGAACTCCCGATGACATTTGAAAGATGTTACATTGTGTTCATAATGGCAAGATACAAACTATATCTGTTTCTTGTCTGATTTTATTTTATTTTCTAAAACAAATACAAATTTTATAAAGGTTTTTTAAGTACTCAAAAGAAAGGTGTTACAGTAATGGGAAATCTTAAAAAAACTTGAACTGGATGCGGCCAACATCTTGGGTACTTTCCTAATCAAAAAAAGCGGATATTTCAAATCTAGGGAACATTCTAGAAGGATTTTGACATAAAGGAAAATGCTCCGAATAATAGGCTACTTTCACTCACGACATTGCCAGCTCAATTTAAAAATAAAATGTTATAAACTTCAAATTTATTTCGGCTCGATGGCAAATGTGTTTTACTTTCGGAACCACAAAATCGATGACCCTATTTAAATTAACCAAATTCTTGAATTAGTACCAACCTTCAAGCTCTAAGTGGGTTTTGATGGGGTGGGTTTACATGGGAATGATTTGAATAGTGTTATATGAAATCTGCTCCGTAGAAAGCAACCATTTGTTGCTGGTTTGCTGAATTCAATTGCAGTCGTACAGACACAAATTATTTGGGTGCCCAAATGAGGCTGTTACGCCGGAAAACATAAAAAAATGCACAAAATCGTGTTGAACAACCGTAAGGTGAAATTACGTGAGATAGGTAACATCGCAAAGATATCAATAGACCATGTAGGTACATCATATTTTGCACGAGTACTTGCGTATGTGAAGGCTCTGTTTTGATGTGGGTATCCTGTTTGGACCAAAAACACTAACGTGTTGATGATTCAGAGCGATGTTTGCAGCTATTTCAGCGAAATAAAAATAATTTTTCCATGCGGTATGTAACAATATGAAACACGAATACTGCTACATGTGCACAAACCTCAAAAAAAATGCTCGCCAGCAGGAGATATGGCTCCAATGACGAGGTGATCGCCAAAACTGAACCGTGTTTCGTAGGATTGGACAAATCGTTCTATAAGAAAGGTATAGAAATGTTAGAGCAGCGCTGCAATAATTGTATCACTCTACTTGTTGATGAAAAAGTCGAATTTTGCTAAAAAAAACTTTGTTTTTACACGTTAGTCTTGGGATTTTTCCAACCACATATTATTAGAGCTTTTTCGAACCAGTGCTACTGTATGGCTCAAAAGCATGGACTTTGTGTAAAACGGACGGAAATGCTTTTTGTTGCTGAGAAAGTAAAGTTCTTTCATTGGATCCGATGGCTGGAACATGTTGAGCGAAGGAACAACATCGCTCCAACTACGAATGACTTCGAATCTATTCCAAGAGAAGAACAGCCAACTTGGTGTACCAAACTGGATTCAAAAAGCTCAAAACGATGCTAAATGGATATAGTCGTTAATTGGGTACCAGGTCCACCCTAATTTTAGAGTAATGTAAACAAGTAAGTCCAAGTTCCAGTTCAAGTGCAAGTAGACGGAACCTTGACATAAACATTTCGCTACGTTCTACCTATAATGTATATCAAAGTCCAAGTACGTCTAGAATTTGCGTCACATCCATTGCAAACCATAAAAATTTTATTTTTGTTTACTATCGACCTGCTTGTTTTTTCCACGTGGCCTCACAATAAAACGGCTTTAATTTGTGCTGCTGTCTCAAGTACCCCTACTTTGCTATGTTTACATATTATCTGCCATTAGCCCTATCTTCTATTAAACACAAAAGCGGGGTCTACCCAAACCAAGATAAGACGCACAATTTATTGATTTTTTTGATTCATAAAATATTCCAATCTTGTATGCGCTTGTAAATCTATCCAAATAGTAGTTATCGAATTGATTTACAACCTTCTTAAGCTTGGACAACTCGAATATAAAACGACAGCCGATTTCCACTTGTTAATCAGTGTAAAGAAAATAATGTTTCGCTTAGTTCTTGTTCTGTCGATCTTCACGGTCATTGCCAGTGGCCTTAAGTTGCCCTCCGTTCCACAACTATTAGATGGCAGAATTGTTGGAGGCAAGGATGCCAACATCGCTGATTTCCCATATCAAATTTCATTGAGATTCAAGTCATTTATTGGCAGCACCTATTCACACGGCTGTGGCGGAAGTTTGTATAGTGCCCGGGTAATTGTTACTGCTGCTCATTGTGTATCTGGAGAAAAGGCCGCAAATGTTCGGGTGACAGTTGGCAGCGGTAGCCTCCAGGATGCGAACGGATCTCAATTGGAAGTTGACCAATTAATTGCCCACCCGGAGTATAACAGAAATACCATTGACAATGATGTGGCTCTGATAATTTTAAAGAATAAAGTGAGTTTCGGTGTCAACGTTCAACCAATAGCTTTGGCTGAAAGCAAGCCGCCTGGTGGAGCATTGGCCGTAGTTTCCGGATGGGGCTATACCAAGGAGGGCGGAAGAATTAGTGACCAATTGCAATCGGTGGAAGTTGACATTGTTAACAATGAATCGTGCGGCAAGAGTTATTCAGGCATGCCTATTACGGAGAATATGATTTGTGCTGGTGTTGAAAATGGTGGCAAGGATGCTTGTCAAGGAGATTCTGGTGGCCCATTGGTTTCGAATAACAAGTTGGTTGGCATTGTCTCTTGGGGCATGGGATGTGCTAGGCCTGATTACCCCGGAGTATATTCTGATGTAGCTGCTCTCCGAAGCTGGATTGTAGCAAATGCTGCGCCATACCTATAAGCTAAAGCAGGTGTATACTGGTTCATAAATTGCATAAAATAAAAGAATTTTCCTTTATCTATATTCTCTATTTTTTTGTTGTTCTGTAATTTGCTCGCGCTGTAAGGATTTAGTGTACATTTACGAGTAAATGGAGGAAAGAAAGGGAGATACCAATGTACATTGGTTTTGAATGTTCGCAAGTTATAATGACTTAGCGAAAATATGAGAGTGTGACCGAAAGTGATGTTGAGGGTAAACTAATGAGCGTTCGTAACCAGACGAATGTTTGTGTTGGATGCTTGAAGTGGTGAATATATGAGCACTATCTTGAACTCTTTCCAGCACAGCATTGTACTCTAATTTCGAGCGGATAAATGTTGGAATAGGCTGAAGTATTTCTTATACCTCTTTAGGAAACCAAGAAATTTCGAAGCAATTTTGATAACATCGAATATAATATACGCTGCAATTGCCTTTCGTCGGACATTGTTTTCATTGGACGTAAGTGCAATGGGTCAGTAGGAAGAGAGAAAAGAAGAATCGCCTTTTTGTAGGGATCGGATAGACAAATGTTCCTTTTCATCTACTTTGAGAGAGTTCTAAGCATAATCTTAGAAACCTGCTTCAGAATGACTGTAGACGAGCCCTGTTTGGAGTGATGGATATATGTATATCTGGAGAAACAAAACATCATTGGTACAATCTACCAGAGAAACCTCCACCATTGTGCTGTTGGAGTCCTCCGATTCTTTCATCATCTTCATACTCCGATCGTAAGGGATCCGACAGGATATAAAGCCTAAAGATCTTTAAATTGATTGATTTGTATTTCATGATGGCTCCACCAAACGTTTATATTTATTCGCTTATAAATTGTTCCCCGGCGATCTCTTTCAATGCTCCTTTCGAGTTTTCCGCCCTGTATCAGCATGCTAATTATTTGGAATCTAACTCTAATCAGAAGGAGAATTTCTGACAATTGCCTGCGTATTTAACAATTTGATACAGTATAAATTTATCCACGCTGTCGTATACATCAGCTGAACGTTTTGTTATCGTTTTCCAATTTATGTGAATTATTTTGCGTCGATGGGAGACTAAATAAGCAAAGAATTTATGCAGTGCAAATCTGCACTCGTATGTCGCCATCTTCACCAAAATCTGAATGTTTCTATTCGCCAAAGATTTGCATTATACAACTTTTCAAGGGATTTTACCGCACTCCGTGCGTATAAAATGAAATTAACTCAACGTCTAAGGCCATGGGATCACGAACAACGTCGTCGGTTTGTTAGCTGGGACCTTCGTCATTTGTGTGAAAATTCTCAATTTTTACTCTTTAGTGGTGAAAGGCATTTTCAGCATTAAGTGCCGATACTGGGGTGACGAAAACCCTATGGAAATACAACAAGCAAACCAATATCCTTAGAAAGTCACTGTTTGGTGTAGTTTTTTTTTTGAGTGGCGTAATTATTGAGACTTATTTTTGTTCCCAATTCTGATCCCTAACGTAGATGCTGGAAAACTTTTTATAGACCACATTGGCTGGAATGAACTTAAGAAATATTTGGTGCCAGCAAGATGGTGTTGCATAACACACATACATCGTACCAAACAATCAATCGTTTGAAGAGATAATTTGGAAATCCCATATTTTCGAAAAATCGACCTGTGAATTGGCCTGAAAGATCATGTGTTCTAGGGCCTTCTGAAGTATTGAGTTGAAGCAAGTGATTGTCGATCTACGATGTTTTGTTTCACGTATAATTGCGACGGATCAAACTTTCAAAATAAATAAGCGGTAAAGTATATATCATGCAAAATATGTGTTATTTTTGCAATTAGAATGGAAACATGTTTCATGAATCACCCTTTATAAGCAACCAAATTAGAGAATTTATAAATTGATTGATCGAGGCCGGCCTAAAGCTAACTGTATGGCTTAAAAACTTTGGGAAAAGCAAGGGTCATGGAGCTTGGGAAAGGTTCTTCTCAATTCGCAGCATTCTGCTCAAATGTTCGTTACATTCGTAAGTGACGTTTGACATTTCAAGTGACCTGAAAGTTTGTTATCGTGCTAAATGTGGTGAAAAGTGTGTAACGATAATTTTTATTATTTTCAACTAACCCAGGGTCCTTTAATCAAGTCTCAAACCCAAGATAACGGAGAAAGAGAGAGTAGTTTAACCTCGCGCTATCCAAAACTAAAAGGGACCCTCCCTACTACCTTTTCTTCACCCTTATGACCGTCGAGCACAGGTAACTCGAGAGGCCAGTCCGGGCAAAAAGCAGCAGGTAGTGTGACCAATCAGCAGCGGAAGGCATGCAAGTATGGGCTCCGTCCTAAGCTCGCCGGAATGCTGCTAATAATGGTCAACCGTAGTTACTTCTATTTTCATGCCTGTCTCTGGATGTTGTTTGAGCTAAAAATTTTAAAAGGTGGAAACCCGAAATTGCCGTTAGCGAATTCCAACCCTCTATCTAATTTTAAACCGCTTTGGTGTGAACTGCAGATGATCTCTCATTCTCAAATCCCAAAAGAAAGAGAAGGGAGCTAGATGGTACGCTCCCATACGGAGTAAACCCTCCCCTTTTGGGTATAGCAGTATGCTGCTTAAGAAAGGAGGAGGAAACAAAGGACCTTAGTTATTTTTATATGAACAGTTGAAGCATAAAAATTTCAAATAATAAAAACAGAATATATAAAGTATAAAGTAATTCTTAGGTTAGGATAAAGATATTTATAAATAAGGATATCATATTGTTATAGGTTGTCCAAATATAAAATTTTTATATATTGATACTGCATGTTTGTATGTATGTTTTAAATGTTGCTCGAGTGATTAATAATTAGATATTATGAGGATACTGAGGGTATCTCTCTATTAAACAATTATAAAATTAATTTTTTTTTCTTTTGTTTAAGTATACGCTTCTTCGAAAATTTTATTTTATAACGTATTTGTCAAGAAATATGAAGTAGAGAGTACTGAACAGACTTACCGAATTCTTTAAAATTGTTGATCTCAGAGAGGAAGTGCACTCCTTCGCTGGCGGATGTTAAGAGTGGTTTTTAGGTTTTTAGGGGTTGCTGTCCTTTTTTCTTGCTTGTCAGATCGTAGAGCTATTATCAATAAAATAAAATTTGGGAGAAGCAAAATCTGATAAAAAAAAAAAATACTTAACGATTTAGCCTACCACCTCCTTAGGTCTTTGCGGGGACAAAATAGATGGAATGGGATTAGGTAAGTAGGGTGTATTTCAAGCTGCTTTCTGTCCGTGTAACTGCTCTTTTAGATCGATGGGGAAGATGGTGTTCAGTCTCATTGACATCAATTTTCGGGTAGTGCCTTCGGGTATTTGCTGCGCTCCGTAAGTACGTATACTTTTTTTTTTTTTACAAAGACCGTGGCGGGGTTTTGGATGGGAGATATTTAATCCTTCTATAGTAGCAGGCAGATGATTTTGGCAAATGCAAGAATTTGTCTCAACAGGTTGCGATATTACATACAGGTTTTTGATATCACCAAACCGAAACCGTTTGACTGAGATACGGTATTCTTCCTTCTTTTTTTCTTTTTATTTCGGTCACTTCTATTTCCAATAATTTTTTTTGTTAAACACTTTTTAGAGTAATTTAGTAATTCAGTATTTTATTTTTCTAGGATGTGAGTTTAAGGTTGTTTCTTTTTCTTTTCCTATAAGTTCACTTGTCTTTTCTTTTTCCTTAAATTATGAGGTAAATTTTGTGTGTCTTTTTTTTCTTGTTGCACTTGCACTCAGAACCTTTTGCTTTCAGCCAATTTGGAAGACTGTCTCGTGTCTTTCTCCATTGCTAAGACAGCGACTCTCTCTTCAAATAAAAATCCGTTTTTTTTTTTTTTTTTTTTTCTCAAATACCGAATTTTCTATCATCAGGCCGCAGTTCCGAATTCTTTTTTTTTTTTCTTCGATGCCATGGCACCATGCATAAAATCATTAACCCCATCGAGCTTTAGACACAGTTATTTCACTTTTGATGCACAAGTGTAAAATTCGATACACAAACCAAATAGAATGGTGGTAGCCCACCGCACCTATGTAAAGGGTCCGCCATCTAATGTTTTTTTTTTTCAACTAGTGCTTATTTCGTGAATTGTAACACTCCGCTGAACGAATATGGTTGTGTATACTCTTGAACAATGCTGGGAAATATTGCGAAATTACTTGAAAATCATGGTAATGTTCCAGAATGTGTGCGAAAATTGCGTACGGATTTTGGAAGAAGAGAAGCACCGTCAGCTCCGTATGTTCGTTATCTTGTGAAAAAAATGAAAGAAACTGACATCCTCATCTATAAACCAAAGCGTGAAAAGCCAAAAACAGTGCGTACACCCGAGAATATTGCTGCTGCGGCAGAAAGTGTGCGTGAAGCGCCATCAACATCAATTCACAGTCGTTCTCAACAATTGAACATTTCATAGACATCATTGAGACGAATTTTGCATAAGGACCTTGGTATGACGCCATACAAAGTCCAATTGGTTCAGGAGTTGAAGCTAACTGACCATCCAATGCGTTTTCGCTTCGCTAAGTGGGCCTGCGATCGACTTAGAGAAAAAAAATCATCTTTTCAGATGAAGCTCATTTTGCTCTTGGCGGGTGTGTAAACAAGCAAAATTGTCGCATTTGGGGCACAGAAAACCCGCACGCATACATTGAAAAGCCGATACACCCAAAACGAGTCACTGTTTGGTCCAGAGGCATAATTGGGTCATTTTTCTTCGAAAATGAGCAAGGAGTGGCCGTTACAGTCAATGGCGATCGTTATCGGGCCATGTTGAACGAATTTTTGTTCACAAAAATTGAAGAGGAGGATATTGGCAACATTTGGTTTCAACAGGACGGCGCTACGTGCCACACAGCCGAAGCTACACTCGATGTTTTGCGCCCTGTTTTTGAAGATCGCATTATCAGCCGCAGAGCTGACGTCGTTTGGACATCTCGGAGCTGCGATTTGACACCGTTGGACTATTGTTTGTGGGGTGCCGTAAAAGATAGGTGTTACGCCGACAAGCCAGAGACAATTGACGCTTTAAAGGACAATATTCGTGAAGCCATTGGTGAAATACAGCTGCACACAATCGATAACGTGCTTAAAAATTGGACCGATCGTGTAGGCTACTGCATGGCCAGCCAAGGTAGCCATTTGAATGAAATTATTATCCATTATTAACCGCAAGAATAAAACTAATTATCTGTCAAATCAGACATGACCTAAGTGTTACTACTCACGAAATAAGCACTAGCTGAAAAAAGAAACGTTAGATGGCGGACCCTTTATGATACATATGTAAAAATAACATAGAATGGAAAGGTGTATTATTTAATTTTTTTTTTTTTGGTTGTTGTACTTGAAATTATCCTTACGGATCATACCAGGAGGTGACGCTTCCATCGCAGACGGGTGGATATCAGTGTTTTATTACCTTTTGTTACTTTTTGAAAATTGGTTGAAGAATGCGTACATTACATACATACTCGTACATACACATATCGACATACAATAAACCAGCGTTTCCCACAAGTGTACCCAAAATTCTAAAAACACTCTTTCGAGTGAGTAATAGAACATTAGCCCTTATCCTGTGCACATGTGTCAAAATTGCCCAAACACACCTTTCATGGGTATGGGTTATTCCGCTTATTTGTGAATATTTTTATTTAAAAATTCTTGGTCTTTATTTTTTTTAGGAAATGAATACAACTACAATAAACTTTTATAATAAATTTTAATTTATGAGATTTTATGATAATTTTTTTACAAATAATATAGGTTGTTTTCAAACTCAAATTTTTTTCCAACAAACTTTGACTGCAATACCCTATTGTTTTCTTTGACATGTAGTATTATCTATGTAGGTATATTAAATCACACTTGCACGAATTGTCACGCTATTGTCATCAATCCTGATAAAACACCAGCTGGAGAGCACGTGCGTAGATTCATTGCGCCTGTTGTTGACGACTTTGCTGGAAACATGGTTGGCGACACGAGAATTTGTTATTCGAAGAAGAAACAATAATCTGGAGTTCATCGCCCACACACACCGTTCATACGACGAGCTCCAATATTCGCTAATTTTCTGGAAGGGACAAGACGGATATTGCATAAATATTAACCAACGAGATCCCGCTCAAGTACTTCATGCATTATGAACATCAAAACTCATTTTAAGTTGATATTTATGAATATGTTGTTACAGGAACCGAAACAAACAAGAAAGTGAGCTCGATGGATTTTTATGTGTATCGTATGATGATTCGAGGCGGTTAGGACAACGTCAATCTGCATTGTCGTGAGCTGTGCCAACAATTCATGGTCGTCATGTACGCAAAGGTCCATAAAGGATGCTATGACTTTCGTAAGCGAGTGCTGACAACCGCGTTTATTTATCACGTTTACATGTAATCCAAAGTGGCAGGAGATTACATCTTTGCTATTGACAAGCCAAAATGCAGTGCATCGCCGTGACATTACAGCACGTGTGTTTAAACAAAAATTTCAGTCTTTAATGAGCATCATTACAAAATTACACGTATTCGGTTTCCACACGTCGCTTGATGTATTCTGTTGAATGGGATAAGCAAAGATGAACATTTTGATTTAGTTAAGCCCTAACGAAATCGATAGTGTAATTTCCGCAGAAATTCCAGAATCGTCTACTGATCAACTACTGTTCGATATTGTTACGACAAACATGATTCATGGCCCAAGCGCTGATCTGAATCGTTTATCGCCTTGCATGGCAGATGGAAAATGTACAAAGCGTTTTCCTAAAAATTTCACCAACGACACGATCACAAACTTCAACGGATATCCAATATATCGTCAAAGAAATACTGATAATGGCGGACAATCATTTACGCTAAATATCAGCAACGCAGATATTGACGTTGGGAGGTACAATATTCGCCTCCGCTGAGCAAAACTTTCAATGCTCATATTAATGTTGAGTTCTGCAGTTCGGTGAAGTCCATAAAATACATTTGCAAGTATGTGAATAAAGTCAGTGATATGGCTGTGTTTCAAATTCAGAATACCAATGTGAATGTTCCTTGATTGAATGGCAAGGACGAAATAATTGGCCGGTTCATCAGCTCCAAAGAAGACGTCTGTCGTATCTTTGCTTTCTCAATTCATGAACGGGACCCTGCAGATATACATTTAGCCGTCCATATTGTCACCGGCCCATTGCCATTTCAAGATATCCGCAAAGTGAATGGACAACTGTATAAGATGCATGCCTTGCACTCGGGTTGCTCGAAGACGACAATCACTAGGTCGATATGATTGCTGAAGCAGCAATGGGATGTACAGAAACTCATTCGTTTACTATTCGCTATAGTGTTGTGACACGTTGTGGGATAAACACAAAGATTCAACGACTAGCGATATATAGCATCGAATTCGTACACGGTGATAATGATCTAACGATTAGCAATCAATTGTCATTGCCAATTTACCATGGTATTCACCAAATCGAAGTGCATCTGTGCAGTACAATACTGCAGAAATGGTAGCGATTTTTCCTCTCAATGTCCCACTATTGACTCATGAACAAAAAATCATTTAAGACCGCATTATGCGGGCAGTTTTGGTGAAACAAGGTGGATTCTTTTTTTTTTTGATGCACCAATTCTCGCTGAAATACGATCAAATAATGACATCGCATTGGCCGTTGCATCATCTGGCACTGCAGCAACTTTATTGGATGAAGGCAGAACAGCTCATTCAACATTTAAGCTGCCTCTGAATATTCAAAATAACGCAGACGCAATGTGCAGCATAAAAAAACAATCGTCGATAGCCACATCACTAGCACTATGGCACACAAACATTCTCTTGAAGTATTGAATAGAACACTCAAATATATAAAAAACAACGACAAACTATTCGACGACACTCTTTTACTCAGGTGATTTCAGACAAACACTGCCAGTCATTCCACGTTCAACAAAGGCCTTTAGGATCAACGCTAGCTTGAAATCATCGCCATTGTTGAAAAGTCCAGCTGAAAATAAACACACTCGTCCAAATGCTACGAGATCCATCCGCTGAGACATTCTCGAAATAATTGTTAGAAATCGGCGATGAAAATACTGGCTGAATAAAATTGCCCACCGAATTCTGCATAATCGTTGATTCGCAAAATGCTCTCATTGACCGCATATTCCCCGACGCACACAATACATAAATCATGCGTGGCTGGCAGAAAGAGCCATTTTGGCAGCAAAAAATGTGGACCCCGACGATTTAAACTTCAAGATACAGCAGTCGCTGCTAGGTGACGTGATATCATACAAATCCGTCAATACAGTTTGCGATGCCAACGAAGTTGTAAATTATCCAACAGAGTTTTTGAACTCACTGGATTTGCCAGGTATGCCACCAGACCTTCTACAACTGCAAGTTGGATCTCCGGTTATTTTTTGGCATTCGCAATGACAACCAATAAGTCGCAAGGCCAAACAATGTCCGTTTCCGGCTTAGATTTGGGCACACCATGCTTTCACACGGACAGTTCTACGTGGGCAAACCATCGAGCTTATTTGTGTTGCCTAAAGACGGACTGACAAAAAATATCGTACACTCAATTGCTCTTCGAAATTAATATTGATTACTCGTATCTTTATTTCATTTTTCTACTTTACGATAAAAGATGACGAAGCAATTTCTTTCGAAAGGTGGAAATTATTAATGGCTCTTACTGGCCACCAGTAAGAGATCTTTCAGTCGGCCGATTGTAAAGATGACAAACATTGAAGGTTAGAAGTGTTTTTTTGTTTTGTCTTTGGTGCTTTTTTTATATCAACATTTGTTTTTAGGAGAAAGCGTATTTAGAGAAACCTAGATTAGAGTTGATACGATATCTATCGAAGCCTATATTGGGTTACTTTTGCTGGCCGAAGATTTTTGGTCCCATGATAAGGCTTTACAAAATTTGTGGAAAGAAAAAGGAAGACTAATTTTCAAAGCAAGAAGTTTCGCCTAGTCTTTGCAAGTTTATACTGGAAAGGATAGAAATGGTGGTCCTGAATGAAATTAAGGCTATCGTGTAGTTCCAGACCTCATAAAAGTGTTGAAAGGTAGAAACGTTACGTGCGATAATTTCTTAATTTCCCACGAATTAAGGATAGAATAGCTAAAAAGAAAATTTACCTTAGTTGGAACGGTGCGAACAAATAAAACATGTTTGCCGCTACAAATTTTGGATATGAGAAGAAACCGGAACAATTTTCTCAATTCTTTTTCGATAACACAACCACGAGTGGCCGTGGTGTAGTGTTACTAGCAATCGCTTCTCACTCCGGGGGTCAAGGTTCGAATCCTACCCATTGACAAGTTTTTCAAGTTTCTCATTTGAGTAATTGGAACTCAGACAGAAAAATTCTGGGTGTGAAGGCATAACACTGACACGTAGATTTGGCTGTTGTAGAGTTTCAAGCACAAAAAAATACTGTGAATTATAACCTTCGAATCACTGTGAGTGAAGAAAAAACTCTCCGTCCTATTCGGACTCCCACCCCTGGAGAGCGAATATCGAAACCAAATACACCTGAGTGTCAAACCACTACAAAAACCAATTTTCCTTCCTCCTCCTTCTACCTTTCCGCCAGCGCGGAACCCCTTAGGCGCGCGTAAATTATAAAAAAAAATATGTTCCGAAAAAAAACCGACTAGTCATTCTAATGAGCACTTTGCACCACGATAAGGAGGTAACTGATGATGAAAAAAAAACAAAAATAATAAAATATTACAACTCTACAAAATCAGGGGTAGATACATACTCTTGACTAACTTATTCGCATTTACACCTGTAAGCGGAGAACAAATAGATGTCCACAGACGTTATTTTATAACAAACTAAATATATCAGCCTACAATGCTTTTGTGATACTTGATCAAAAAGTTCCCAGAATTTATTCAGAAAATTAAAAATACAAATTCATCTAAATCTATATTGTCCCCTTAAAGTATTCCCCATTGACTGCAACACACTTATGTCAGTGCTTGATCCAATCTTCGAAACATTTTTTATATTCGGTTTTCGGTATGTCCATCAGTGCTTCTTGCGATTTTTCCATTGCTTCCTCTCGGCTGCTGAAACGCGTTCCACTACGGGTGTTTTAACTCGATTGAACAGAAAGAAGTCACAGGGAGCCAAATCAGGTGAATTCGGTGGCTTTTGGATGGTATTTGTTGCATTTTTCGTCAAAAAATTACGAATAATATGGCACTGTGCGACGATGCGTTATCATGCTACAAAATCCACGAGTTTTCTGCCCACGATTCTGGGCTCTTTCGGCGAATTGCTTTACGCAAACGTCTCATAAGGCCCAAATAATAATCTTTGTTTACTGCTTGGCCTTCTGGCAAAAATTCATGATTCACTACACCGTTGTAATCCATGTAAACCGTGAGCATTGCCTTCTTTTTTGACTGGAAAAGACGTGGTGTTTTTGGTCTCGGCTCATTTGGTGAACGCCGTTCACTTGCCCGATGTCTGGATTGCATGTCGTACTCATAAACCCACGTCTCGTCTCCAGTAATGATCCTTTTGATGAATGTGGGATCGGATTCAGCCTCGCAAATCATCTCTTTTGCGACGTCAACACGGTCTCTTTTTTGCATGAAATTGAGGTCCTTTGGCACCAACTTTACTGCTACACGACAGAAACCCAAATCATTAACAAAAATATCTTGGACGGATCCATAGGCAATGTTCAAGTCCTCCGCTATCTATGTTTAATTTGCGGGTATTGACCAACATTTCTTTTACTCCATCAATGTTTTCGTCGGTTTTCGATGCCGATGGTCTGCCACTGCGTTCATCATCTTCGATTGACTCAGGACCACTTTTGAACCGTGCCACTGGTAAATGACCGTTTTCTTTAGAGAATCGTTGCCGAAACACAAACATTTCGGTTAAATCCATTTTTTACGCAAAATTTAATACAAGTTCGTTGTTGCAAATTTAAATCCATTTCTAAAATTGTAAAAAATCGCCAACACACACAGAGATAGATGTACTCTTGGCTACGTAACTTATGCAAATGTCAAGCTATGACGCTAAGATTTAGAGGGAATGTCAACAACAGATATACAAACTTAACAAAAAAGAACAGAACTCAAATCGGAACAATGGGAGCGCCACACGGTTTTTATTCCGGGTAAAGAATAAGTTCAATTAAAGTAAAAAATAATATTTGGAATGAACTGTTTGTTGTTTTAATCCTCCAACGTTACATTTGAGAAGAGATATGACATCGACTATTTATTTATGGGGTGAAAAGTAACCTCCTTGACCGCCAGAATGCGCTGCTACTGCATAAGGTTATGGTGCCTTGAAGTCCGTTCATATTTCGGCAGACATGCCTAATTTCAGTGCGATACTGTCTTTAGTTTTGTTTTGACAGCTGATTGTTGTTGACGTGTTTGGCATCATGTTGAGTATGGACAAAAACGATTTTCGTTCTCTCATACTCGTAAAACATTATTTTTTGAGAGGCAAAACGGCGAAGGAAACAAAAGAAAAGTTGGATAAATATTATGGGGCTAATGCTCCGTCAGATTACACCGTCACATATTGGTTTCGAGAGTTTCGTGGTGGCCGCTACTCCACTACCGATCAAGTCCGCAGCGGCAGGCTCTCCGATGCGGTTACAGAGGACAATGTCAAAAAAATACATGAAATGGTGTTGGCTGACCGGAAAGTGAAGGTGCGCCAGCTAGCAGACACCACAAAAATTAGTACTGAGCGCATACGCCATATTTTTGGCAATATTCTGCATATGAAAAAGTTATCCTGCCGCTGGGTGCCGCGCATGATCACTCCTGCCCAAAAACACGAACGCGAGAGCACTTCGAAAGAGTGTTTGGACTTGCTGATGCGGAATCGGGCGGACTTTTGGCGTTGATTGGTAACTGTGATGAAACTTGGATCTACTATTATACACCAGAGAACAGAATGAGTACCAGGTAATGGCGTTGGTTTTCTGGGATTGTCATGGCATACTCTTCGTGGACTATCTCGAAAAAGGAAAAACCATCAACAGAGAGTATTACTGTGCATTATTGGAGCGATTGAAGGCCTAATTCGCTGCAAAACGGTCTCACATCAAGCGAAAAAAAAAATTGTTTTTGCAAGACAATGCGCTGGCGCACAAGAGCATCGCAACCACGGCTAAAATCAATGACTTACAGCTCCAATTGCTGTCGCATCCTCCGTATTCGCCCGATTTGGCTCCCTCGGACTATTATCTCTTCTCAAATCTCAAAAGATGGCTCATCAATAAAAACATTCAGCTCACGCGAGGAAATCATCGACGCCACGGAGCAGTGTTTTACAGACCTTCCGGAAAATTACTTTTCGGATGGGATCAAGAAGTTGGAAAATCGCTGGAATAAGTGTTCCAAGCTAAAAGGGGACTATATTGAATAAAATAAAAAAAACATTTAAAACAAAATTTTTTTCATTCCGAGGAGGTTATTTTTCACCCCACCAGTATTTGAATCCTTTTCACGTTGTGACACTGTAGTTTCTGGATCTAATGTGGAATGGTATTAGTAACCACAATCTCATCAATTGGGGATTCAGATCTGAGCGAACAATGAGTTGCAAGTACGTATATCTTGCATTTTTTTACTACTCTTGCAGCAGCAACAAATGATCGTACGTCATCGATAGGATCGTCCACCATAATAGCGATTCGTTCAGCGACGTCTCCAACCACATTGATCGGTGGCTTCTCCTTTAGCGGATGCATAGGTACTCCAACTGATACACTAATTGTACGTGTTCGACTTGCCAGTGGTGGAGAGCATCGTCCATCGACCTCATCACTTTCGGCTTCCTTTTGTTCGCCGTGAATTACAGCTATTCCTAGTCTTAGACGCTCAGCGCCCGATCGGAAGTCCAATTTTCAACCACATTTTCATGCAGCTGGGGCCGTATTGTTGCCTTCAAAGTCATCCATCGTCTATTGATTCATCGGTGTAGACTAGTGATTTCATATATTTGTACAGATAATCCAAATATATTAAATCGCACGACTTTGGAGGCCAATTATGCGACATAATGCGATCATGGGATGTTTCCTTCAATAAATTGATTGTAGCATGCACTGTCTGGCATGTTGCGTCGTTTTGTCTAAATTATAGCTCCAGCCAGTATATTCTTTGAATCGATATGGACTAATAATTCCAACATTGTTTGTATGTAACGGCGTTTCAATAATATATGGTGGATTTTCTTTCCTCCAAATGTGGCAATTTTTCTTGTTGACGTAACTAAAAATGAGCCTCATCGCTGGTGAATGAAAAGAAATCTCGTTTTGGGCTTACCTACCAAATGCATGATACCCGTGATGGTCAACCGATTTCTATTCTTAAACAAACTGGATCTTGTCAGCTCGTAAAAAAAGATGTTTTCATAAAATGTTCCATAAAATGATGAACACAGGTCCAATTTGAGTCCTCCTCAGTTCGAGTGCTACACTTCACAGATCCGTATTATTAATTAAGTATGCGTGTTGGGATACGATCCATGCTAGACGATTACATCAACCGTAAAATGGACGTAGATCACGGTACGTTTCACGATTCAAACCAAAAAATGCAATCCAACCTTAGCACAAATTAGCTGTCGAATTCGCTCTCGCTGGAAAAAGTGTTGTCAATTCGAAAAACAAACCACAGTGTCATCCCCTCAAAATGGCTAAGTACTTCTTAATCCGCTTTCGATGGGGTCCCAACTCCTGAGTCATACGACTAAAGCAATATAAGGATTAAAACAGTTTTGTATAAAACCAATCAGGTCTTACGGCTTTGCCTTATGCGCCAAGAAACAGTGATTGGCAAGTGAAACTCTAAATCCAATTTATATGTTGAAGTCGTAGGCGCTTGTAAATGCGGACCCAAGATAGATCAAGCCTTTAACCACCTGGAAGGTATAACTGCTAATGGTGATGTCCTAGGCGAGTCGTCGCTGTTGTCCTTGTCTTATGACAACAAATACTTTTTTTTACTCTCGTCTTTGATCAGACTCATTTTGACCGCTTTCCACTCAATACTGACAAGGCTTCAGCAATGGCTCGCTGTGTTCGTCAGTCCGTTTTCTTAAGTATTGAGTCACGTAACAGCGCGTCGCCTTGTCTAAAATCTCGTCTCTTGACATTGAAGGTCTCAGCTAATTGACTACTGACTTTGATGGAACTGCAAGAATTCTCCATCGTCCGAGTTTGTCAAAATTAGACATGATTGGCAAACGCGGTTTTTGAAGTCTACGAATAGATGCCGAGTGTCGATCTGAGATTCTACACCGCTACATCGGTACCTCTCTTTATTTCCTCCCTAATTTTCCTTCGCCCGCACTGCAAGCAATCATTTCAAATCCCTTGAGCGCACGCAAATTATAAAAAAAGAAAAAGAAAAGAGTCATCATCAGTAGTCAGTGCCCCGTTCAACAGGATTTTTCTAATCGACGAGGCTAGTGATTCGTCAATGCCGTTTTATCTGACGGAGTTACATATGTTTAAAATCTCTAAATACTCGACCCATCCACAACACTTCTGATCTATGTCTGCCTGGGGCGACCAGCTCTTCTTCCTGACTGCATAAGCGGGTTCCACTGCATGGCAAGCTTCGCAAAGAATACCAACCCACAACCATTTCCTTCTCTTGTAGTGGTGTCGATTTTGTTACTAATATCGAGTTCGGTCTGCGGTCTTCCCCAGGTAAGGAAATCTAAGTCCATTCTCGAAATTCTCTAAAATGGCGAGAAAGACCTTTAAAGACAAGAGTTTTGATTTTATCTGAGTTTATTTTAAGCACCACTCTGCTGGCTTCAGCTTCCAGATTCTGGCGTAGGTCAAAAATTCTGTTCGCAAACAAGCAGATCCATCAAGATATTTCACGTGAGATGTCCACCTCCACTTTCCTCCAACAGTACTGCGTTTATTATCACCACGAAAAGAAGCGGTGATAAAGTACAGAGCTGCGGAATTTCGCTTTGGATTTCAAATGCTTCTGATATCTTACGATTGTATTGAACACGACGTTTTTCTGCTTCGTACGTAGCCTTTATAATAGTAACGATTTTAGTAGGAATACCACTCCTGCGCAAGGCTTTCGAATCAAATCGAAATTAATAAAAACCAAGTAAAGCGGATACCTATACTGCGGATATACGCATTTCTGTACAATGATCCGCTAAGCTAGGTTTATATGAAGGTTAGAGGAGAATCCAGGGCGAAAGCCTGCTTGTTCGACATCGAGATTTGAATCTAAATGTACTCATACTTTGATCCTGTCCAGTATTACTTTCGCTATTATTTTAGGCACAGCCGGTAAACGCATATTCCTTGCCAATTTTTGATATCCTTGACAATCATCCCCTGATTCCACTCCTCCGAAAAATGCTTATTTTCCTTTACATTAGCTATGATTGGTCTTAGTAGTTCTACCGATTATTTGGCGCATGTTGGAAGAGTTCCGCTGGAACTCCACCAAAGCCCACCGCTTTGTTCTTCTTGAACGTCTTTATCGCGATTGCTATCTCTATTGGGCCCAATGCTAATTCGGGAGTTTGATATTTCAGGTGGTTCAATTTGGTTGGGAACACTTGCGCTGTCGTCTATATGGTTAAATACCATAGAAAGGTGCTCCCTCAAATTTTACAGAACGATGTTTGTTGTTACGTCCGCCTGAAAGTTCCTTGGTAACAGTATAAATGGTTCTACTGCCGCGGTGGTTGCTGCCTCATCGACTTGTGTATCTAGCGCACTGATGTGGTTCCACTTATTGCGTCTTACAATAGCTCTTTTCTTTTCACGCGGTACTGAGCCTCAAGTTCAGATTTCTTTGCTGCTGGGGCTGATGGCAATCTGAACTTTGAGTGAAATACGCTCCTCGATTCGTCTCCAGGAGTCAGTTGACAACCATGTAATGTGATTTCTTTACCTTTTCAGATAAACCTCTGCGCTCTGGGGGTGAAAACATTTTTCACAGGTCTCCAGTATTTATCCACAGTTATTTGCTCAGATCTGTTATTTGTTACCCCTACTATGCTGAGATGGTCCCTGAATTCCATAAGATGATGGTCGCGCTCCATTTCGATGTCGGGTCCACGCCTTTTAAGGATGTCACAAAGACAGCTGCTAAATCGCCAGCTAATAGCGATATGGTCTATCTGGTTTGATGTTCTGTCTATCAGCTGATAATGTGGCAGGGCCCGTGTTACATATGTATGTATGCTATCAAAAGTTGAGTAGTCGAAATCACCCTCAAACTCGATGAATAAATATTGATAATTAGGATTGAACATTGAACAAAAAAGTAGTAGTGGACGTGACTAACTTTGTACATATTACCATATGGAAGGACTCGTGTGTTCTCCACGACTTAAAAAGTTCTTAGCTTCGCGATATGCACAGAAATGCATTTAAAGTCTTAGGCCAGAGTACTAATTAATATCATTCGCCTAATATTCAACACGCAAGCCGTATTGCGATCAGCTTACTAGGCTTCCCAACTGAAGAAAGGGAAAAGCTAAATAAATTCGGATTTCGAACAGTTAAAAATTGTAAAGGATTTAGAAATAAACAACGGATGCCTCAGTCAATGTGACGTTTTACCTTGTCCTTGTAGGCCTACATACGAGCACACTACATTGCTTAAAGGATCAGCAGGTTGAAGAAGAGAATCTTACTGCTAAAGCCCCTACGTGAAATGGCAATTTGTTTTGTAAAACCACACATTTGCTTAGTGACTTGGGACGATTAGTATTAGTTTCCATTTCGAATCAAGGTAAGATTGTGTTTTTGCTTTAAGTTCACCTCGACAGTTACTAATGAAATCTGTAATTGGAAAGCAGGTGATTTTTGAACAAACAGTTTTGTTCACGCGCAACAGATTAAGGCTGGAGCCTTAATAAGGTACTGGAATTTGCTAAAGATTTGTTTTTAACTTTAATACTTAACGATTTAAAATTTTCATTGGTGGTCAGGCCGACACTTAAGCTCCTTCCCATCTAATTCTGCCTTCATGTGTTGAATCCAAGGAACTTAGTACTTTTGACTGAAGGTATGGTATCCGACCCAGAAGGCCGTCAGTGCCGGCTATAATTGAGAGGGGACCTCGACTAGAGCGATTCGTCTTCTTCAAAACAGCGGTGGAGGAATCCCATTTACGTATAAATGGCGTCTTTCACGACTACAGTCAGTCTGAACTATTTGGGGCACACAAAGATAGCTACTTCGACGTAATTGAAGTTATGCCAGAACCTTGTGGAACAGATTGCGTCGCAAGAAACTTTATGGGGTAATACTAATATTGTAGTGTTTTTTTTTGCTTTCTATTATTTGTATAAATGCTTCCTTAGCTATTTAGGAATGGTACCCAAAAGCCTTCATGTGAGAGAAATTTTTTTGAATGGTCGAAAAAATCGATATTTTGAGTGAAGTGACGTAAAGCAATAATTTCATCCAAAAACACTCAGGGACTGAAGAACTTTCATTTGGAAGGCCAATTGTATGGCCCAAGGTGAAGGTAGGTAAATAATAAATTTCCCTAACATTTTAGTACTCCGAATTGTAAATAAGTTTTTCTCAAAACTGGGTTTTTTTAAGGCGAGCAACCAACTAGCGCCGTCAGTTTTCAACCGATAAACTTCAAGTTTTGTCTCTAGCATACCTATGACATTTTCTAATGATGTAAGTGATATGTATTGAAAGTTCCGTATCAATTAGGTATGCATTTATATATGATAGTTCATAATCTAAGCAATATACATATGTATAGGTATAAGTCATACATGTAATGGATAATTAAGTTTGTTAATAAAGTTAGTCTTAAGCTGAATCTTGTTGTGTCTGCTTGCTCTCGACATATTACTGGCGACGAGGTCAAAACCGGTTTCAGAATTTTCAATTGTGTTTTTTTTTTATTGGCATGGCGAACTTTATCGGAAGAATCGAATACTTCAACGTGGACGATGATTTTATATCTTATATTGAGAGAATGAAGCATTTACTCGTACTAAATAAAATCGAAGAGGACACACAGAAGGTATCGTTTTTGCTGGGGGATGGAGGAGCAGAACTTTATAAAATTGTAAAGACCTTGGCGGCACCAAAAAAGCCGAAGAAATTCAAATTCGAGGAATTGGTACAGTTGCTGGTAGCTCATTTAGAACCGAAGAAAAATACGACAGCAGAAAGATTCAAGTTCTTGAATAGGAACCAAAAGAATGATGAAACGCTGGCTGATTATATTGTGTTACTGAGGGGATTGGCGGATACTTGCGCACACAAGGATTTCTTGGACGACGCCTTAAAAGATCGGTTCTTAATGGGTATCATGAATAAGAAAATCCAATCCAAATTGATTGATGCAGCACCAAAAAAGTTCGAGGACTGTTGTGAGATAGCTTTAAATTGCGAAATGGTGCAACACGAACTACAAGTAATGGGAGGGTCAACACCAGAGGCAATGGTGAATAAGGTTCAATTTCCACCAGGAGCGTCAAGAAAGAATAGAAACCATCATAGCTACAACAGGGGAAGCGGGAAAAGCAGCGGCTGGGACAAGAACTACGATCGGAAGAAGGACAGCGGATATCAAAGGAATATTCAGTGCTATAAATGCGGTAGATGGGGTCACGTGAGTAAAAATTGTTACCAGCAAAATAAAAGTCATGAGAAAAAAAAATTTGTTCCTAATGGTTCCAATATACGAAATTTAAAAACGGATACGGAGAGCGAAAGTGATGTAGAAGAATTAAATTATATTCATAGTTTAGTAGAGTACCGTAAAAGTGAGATAAATGAAGACTGTTACCATAATAATAATTTAATTACTGTAAAATATGGCGCCACTTATGTTAATAACATAGATTTCGGTAATGTTCCGTTGTACATAGAATTGGTTTGTGATGAAAGATTGTTGAAGTTTGAGATTGATACCGGTGCATGCACGTCTGTTATTCATAAAGAAACGTTAGCTAGCCAATTTGAAAAGCATGATTTACAGAAAACCAATCAGAAGCTGCATGTGATTTCGGGATGTTTGGTGAAAACTGTAGGATATATTTCAGTTTTAGTCAAAGTGCCTGGTCAAAATAAATAAATTCCTAAATTAAAACTAGCAGTGGTAGAAAGTGATAAATACTTTTCACCTCTTTTAGGACGTCAATGGTTGGATTGCCTTTTTCCTAGCTGGAGGGAAAATTTTAAATTCATACATAAGCTGCAACCAGAAGATGTCAATAATGCTAAAGTAATCTCATTGATTCAACAATATAGTGTGGTTTTTAGTAACAAAACAGAACCAATTTTGAAATGCAAAGCCCAAATTGTCTGTGTGGATAATTATACCCCTATTTTTTGTAAGCCTTTTCATTGCCTTTTGGCCTCCGTGAAGCAGTTGATAAAGAGTTAGACGTACGGTATCATTTATCCCGTACGTTATAGCTCGTGGGCTTCCCCAATTGTCGTAGTAGAAAAGCCAAAGGGTGGTATTAGAATTTGTGTGGACTGTAAAATATCAGTCAATCGTTTCATAAAAACAGACCACTATCCATCACCAAGAGTGGATGAAATTTTGTCAGGGTTGTCGGGGTGTGCATGTTTTTGTGTACTTGACCTTCAAGGTGCCTATCAGCAGTTAGAGGTTGTAGAGGATTGTCAGGAACTACTAACAGTTAATACCCATAGAGGTTTGTATAGATTTCGAAGACTTATTTTCGGCATTAAATGTGCCCCAGCTATTTTCCAGTTCACTATGGATGAAATTTTGAAAGGAATTCCTAAAGTACAGTGTTATTTAGATGACATCTTGGTAGGTGGAAAAAATTTCGAGGAGTGTCTTACCCACTTACATGTGGTTTTAAGTCGGCTAACGGAATTCCAGGTTAAGGTGAACTTAAAGAAGTGCCATTTCTTTAAAACAGAGATTGACTATCTTGGTCATGTCATAAATAAGGAAGGAATCAAACCTAATAAAGAGAAAGTGGCGGCTATTGAGAATGCACCTGCTCCGAACAACACAGACCAATTAAAATCCTTCTTAGGGTTAATTAATTACTATGCTAAATTTATCCCAAACCTATCTACTGAACTTAAAGCATTATACGATCTTACAAAGAAAAATGTCATTTTCATTTGGTCAGACGATTGTCAGCGGGCATTCGATCAAAGCAAACGCCTTATAACTAAAAACAATTTGTTAGTTCACTACGATCCACAGAAGGAGATTATAATTCAATGTGACGCGAGTCCGTATGGAGTAGGTGGCATTCTCTCGCATGTGATTGATGGTGTGGAACGCCCTGTTTTGTTCACTTCGAGCACTCTTAGCGTTGCAGAGCAAAACTATTCCCAACTCCATCGAGAGGCCCTGGCCATTATATTCTCAGTGAAGAAGTTTCACAGATATATATATGGTAAGCGTTTCACCATTTATAGTGATCACCAGCCGTTAAAAGAGATTTTTTACTCAAATAAATCTGCTCCATCAGTTGCAGCACTTAGAATTCAAAGATGGGCCATATATTTGAGTATGTACCAGTACACAATAAAATATAGGAAAGCATCTCAAATGGCAAATGCGGATGGACTTTCACGGTTACCATTACCAGACCCTGCAAATTTAGAAAAATATGCTGCTCGAAGTTTAAAACTATTTATTAGCGATCACTTGAGTTTTGAATTAATTCAACAGGAGACAAACAAAGATTGTATTTTAAAAGAAGTACAGCAAATCAGTAAGTCCGGGTGGCCTAATACGGTTCCACCCCATTTAAATTCGTATTTTAACAGACGTAATGAGATAGATTTTGAGAACGGATGTCTTTATTTTTCAATTAATTAAAATTGAACGATTTTATAACTGATTTTCGGCCGGTTTTTCTGCAAAAAAGCACAATTTTATCTTATTGTAAAATGATGCCATTTTGGTAAAAATTATTATAGGAGCACATTTCACCAGATTTCGGCAAAATCGTTCGTTTTTTGTTCAAAATCGAAAACTGCGATCTGACGGTGGTAGGTCAGAGAGGTTAAGAAAAAAACTAGTTTTCGTTCGTTCGCCACTGCGCCGCCATTTTGTAGATAAAACAATGAAATGTTTGCAGGTTATAATGACTAGGAAA
The DNA here is from genome assembly GCA_949129095.1 of Volucella bombylans. Classification (NCBI taxonomy): domain Eukaryota; kingdom Metazoa; phylum Arthropoda; class Insecta; order Diptera; family Syrphidae; genus Volucella; species Volucella bombylans. The sequence continues at coordinate 18,109 of CASBSA010000260.1, read as the reverse complement.
TAAAGAACTCGGCAGTTCATTCCATTAGCGAATTACGTTATCTCAGAGTACTTCCGAATGTGGGCTTGAGGACTGGTGAGCAATGTAGCGAGACGGGTGTTTCGATTGAAGGTTTGAAGGGCCGAAATGATTCTGGCGATTTAAATGGAATACTGGTGGTGGAAATAAAGACAGAACAGGAGACATTACGTCGGTGTTTAAGGGAACTAATTGATTGTGTAATATTAGCGCAACATATAAGTTTTACCGCACCGTCTTGAATTATATTTAGCAGGTGCAGAGACGAATTAGGCATTGTACTCCAATTTTGGGCGGAATGCCTTATATATTGAGGCCAAATCAGAAGGGGTGAAATATCCATTATATCGCTTGAGGAAATCTAGACATTTTGCAGAATTTTTGGCGACGTCGAATATGTGGTCGCTGTAAGTTGCCACTGACACACATACCAAGAATGAAAAGTTCTTCTGTTTCAACGATGCAAGTGTCTATGAATGAGTTAGAGAACGAATATGAGAAGCAGAGAGTTTTGTAGTCAGTGAAGGAATATATTGGATTAGCAGCGGCAGACAAGAGCTCATTATTGAAAATTAAGGAGAGTGTCGGAGACCTAACGGAGCCCTGGGGCACACCAGCATTTATTTTGTGAACATCAGACTTGAAACCATCCAAGACAACTTGAATTGAACATTCTGAAAGGTAATTTCTAATTTATTGAAGACAGTTGTCGATCAGTCGACAGAGCCTGATGCCAAACTCAAATGCCTTAGAAATATCAAGTGCAACTATCTTGTTTTCGCCAGATTGATGTACGCTTTTGTTCCATTTTTCGGTGAGACGTGCCATCACATCACCAGTGGACCTGTTGCTACGAAAACCGTACTGGCGGTCATTGAGAAGTTTTCGTGATTCGAGATATTTCATGAGCTGACGGCTTATCAGCGATTCCATGATCTTGGAAAGAAGGGACGTAAGTGCAATGGGTCTGTATGAGGAGAGAGAAGAAGATTCGCCTTTTTGAGGGATGGAATGGACAAATGCTGTTTTCCATCTGCTCGGAGAGCATCCTAAAGTGTACGTGGTTTTGCCAACGTACAAGAACACTTCTTCAGAAGAAAGGCAGATATAAAATCTGCACCAACGGATTTGTGAATGATCTTTAAGAACCTTTTCTACTACACGAGTGCGAAAGTGAATTCGTTCAATTGAAGATTCGACACTCTCAAGTGTAGGCGGAGAAAAGCCCAATCGGGAAGTGTCGAGCTTGCCGCAAAGTGTGCACCCAGCAGACTGGCATTGTCCAGCTGGAATATCATTATAAATGAGGGATAGAGGATGAGGCAGAATTTCAAATATTTCGACATTGTGGACTTTAATTTTTGGTCATATTGGAATTTCGGATGCTAACGAAAGACGTTGCAGTCATTTCTGGCTCATTAGAACTTTTCTCGGTTTTCTTCTGTCGGGTTGTTATTGGAGTATCGAAAAACATTTCTCTAACCCTTTTCTTTTGGTCTGATACTCTTAATCCGATGATGGATAAAGGATCTCATTCCAAAAAGAAAAGTGTCTGTTATCGAGGAAACATAACGATCAGTTAAAATTCTTAAAAAAGGTGTTAAGTCCTCCTCTCCAATTGGTTTTCTCATATTGCCATACGGCTCGTTTGGGAATCTTTTTTCTAACTCTATGCTCGTTGTACGAAAATTTACGGACAAAATGTGATAGAGGGGTTGAAGAAAAATTTCCCGAACGGCAGCATCCAATGGTATGATGCATGTTGGTCTTCAATCAACGCTTTTAACGCTTTCAAAATTTCTAACGCATACTACGAGTATTGATATGATGTTCCTGTGCTTTCTTTTTGATCATGACTAGCGAGTATCTGCTCCAAAGCGAAGGCAGATGTAATGTTGATGAGTGGTCTAAAAATAATGTTCAATCAATCACCACAAAATGGAAGTTATTCTATTACGGAAAGTAGGAGGCTAAAAATTATTAAAATTGGATTACTCAACGAGTGTGTTACGTCAAAAACCTTCACAGCGCTGTCTGGCAGTCTAGGTAAATAGCTTTCGGCAGGACATGGGACTTTTCGCCGATGAACTTTTACGAATATAAGTCACTCTGCTTACGTCAAACGCGGATTGTCTGTCTCGGACGCATGAGACTTTCCCGAGCATGCCTGGCTCTGATTTATATGCAATGATGAATCCTTTTTGATACCAGAATTCCTGCTGTTAAGAAAAAACAAAATCGATTTTCGCTGTGGCCAGAAATGGTTTCGGCCGCAACCGGGGCCAGGAAAGGAAGTTAGTTGGGTTAGGAAAACTTACGTCTGGCTTTCAGATGGAGGTATACGAAATCTTGATGACAATAAACTCCAATATGTTGTGAATAATAGATGGAGCAGGCAAAGTATCTGCATCTGTAACGAGAAAGATTTCTCTGAATATGGTCAGATGGTTGAATTCAATAAGACTTGTTTGGATCCTAGGTCGCAATCTGATTACGAAAAATTAAATCGCCACGAACGTACTAGGCCAAGCTCAAGGGAATATTCCTCAGGACCCAAACCTATGTAGAAACGTTTCATATGGGAATAACTGCAACAGGCTCAGCGAATGCTTTCCGACATCTCTGAGGCGACTATTATGACGTCCCTCAGTAATAAAGACCGCAGGCTGCATACTGAAGTCGTAAGTTGGCACTACGCTTTTGCTAAGGACTTCAGTGTGCTAGTCTTAAGTGACGCAACATAGTGCGACGCTTGCTGTGAGAGTGATGACCGCACCGCAGTTCACTATCTTTCTCAGTGTCCGGCATACGCTTGCATTAGGCTGCAAGTGCTCGGCGCTGATGTGTTGGATGTTGGTAGGCTCTAAGGACACTTTGTCTACGAAAGGCTATGAAATTTTGGTAGAAACTGTCAGTCAATTATTGTTGAACCGACCGTGGAAGCCGCACCAATCTCAGCATTAGCCGTACTTAAAAAACTTTCATTTACGTTCACCTGTTTCAAATTTTAGGCGCCTCTAATATCGTGTCTTGTTTTCCACATGCAGGGTGTGTATAACAACCGTACAACTTTTGTACGCTTACACTTCCGATTTTCCAATTTCTTTCTGGCTTAAAGAAAACATTTTTAATTATGTATATGGACGGAAAACTGAGACTAGTGGTTTCGAATGCAGTTTTTGCTGAACAATCCCTTTTGCGCTCTCACACTTTGACTTGTTAAAATAAAAAGCTAAATAACGAAGTTTGCTCTTTGTGTGTATATCCCTCAACATTCTTAACTTCTGACTTCACTAGTCAGTCATTTCAATCTGCGGGATTGAACAATACCTTTAGCCATCCACCACTACAGAAAAAAAAAAACAAAACAAAAGACACTCCCGTGCTCTTCAAAATGGTTTCAGATGTTGGTTACGCTCGAATTAGAAACGTAACAAATCACTGCCAGAGCAATATTTTATGTTCGGGTTTTACCGGTGGGGCTAATAAATCTTGAAATCGTCTTTTTAGGGATTTGGCGCTGCTAATGGTGCACAAATAACAACAAGAAGAAGTGAACTTTTTTTCGAGCTGCAAAGGTAGCCGAAACGTTCTATCAACGTTCACATCGAAACGAGGTTTTGTTCGATTGAAAGGGGAACAAATTGTTAATCCTGTTCGATTGAGTAGAAAGTACTATACAAGTGCTAATGGGGGGTGTACTGCTTTCGTAGAAATAGAACTGTGGTGAGGATGTGGGTAAGACAAGATTTAATGGCAAGCGAGTTACGTGTGCATTGTGGTGATAAAATACACTTGGAAAAACACAGCCAAGTCATTCTGTTATAGAGAATCGATTTGCTAAATTGTTTACAGTGTATATCAGTCAATGATTCATTTATGCATACCAGTACCTTGTTTTCCTATGAAAATGTGTGAGGAGAACTGTTCTGTTAGGGTGCTTGAAAAGCATCAGCTCTAGGGGCCCATAGTATAGTAGCTACGAGTATTACTTTAATATTCATTGAAACTCGTATTCCAGTTGAAAATTTAAAGATAAGGATCCTGTTCATAGTAAAATTGAAGATATTTTTACATCTATAGTGTTTGACGACCCTGGCATGTGATTTTAGGACAACGACCTTCGGATCTGCATGTGGAATATTCGGACCATTGACATGACACGTGCAGCTGAGCAATTAGCAGAAGTCCTTGACTGCTATGAAAGTGCGAAGGGATGGGTCGAGCAACAGCAGGATGAAAAATTGTGATATACACAAGGCAACGAAAAATTATTCATCCAATTTTGTTTTTGAATTACTTTTTTACTAAATAAAGAAAAATTATTTTGAGTGATGGAAATTGTTTCTGTTAAGTGGAAAAGAAGATATCCGTCAAGTGGGTGCCTCCAGTGTTGATACACATTTGTGTCCGTTTTATCGCATTTTCCATGACTTGATAACTGTTCGCATTCCCGTCGAATATTCTCCTTAAGGGCTGCGATTGTCTGAGGATTGTTGGCATAAACCGGCGACTTCAAGTAGCCCCAAAGAAAGGAGTCTGGGATGGTTAAATCGTGCGATCTTGCTGGCCATGACAAATCGCCAAAACGGGAGATTACGCGACCACGAAACGCTTTCTTCACAATATCCATTGTGGCTCGGTCTGCGTGTGCGGTTGCAGCTTTTTGTTGAAACCACATGTTCACCAAAATCCGCTCATCCAATTCCGGCAGTAAGAGGTCGTTTATCATGGCCCTGTAGCGTTTGCCAGTAACAGTGACCGTATTGCCGATGGCGCCCTCAAAAAAATACGACCCAATCAGTCCTCCCGCGTGAACCCCGCAGCACACAGTGACTTTGAGTGGATGTAATGGCTCTTCGCGTAACCGCTTTAGTGAAAATCCGCCTCGTGGCACGTGATGACGACGTGAATCGTCCACTTCGTTGTTGAGATTGAGGATGACTTTATAGTAATTCACACGCGACTGACGGTCAGGAAGCATTAACATGTGTAAATCCTCCACTAAAATTCGCTGTAGGTTCCGTCTGGTGGTGCCCAATTTCGTGGCCCGTCGTCTGGTTGATGTTTCTTCATTTTCATCGGCATCGGCAGCCACAGCCGTGAAATTCTCGACCAAACGACCAGTCCGCTGGCGGCAACGCCCTGCATGGTCTCCTGTGGTTCCACTCTGTTCGAGTCGAGTAACTAAGTGCCGGAATGTTTGCGCAGTTGGCGCGACACGAATAGGCAATCGACGTCGAAGTTCAAGCTGCTCTAACACCACCGACCGATTATTGGTCAAAAACATCGACACATTTATTCCACTCTCTTGAGGAGCATAGCGCTCCATTGCTTGTCTGTTTGCATACTGCAGCTGTCTAGGTCACAAATGTCAAATATGTCGTACGTCAAATGCCATTTGCAAAAGTTATACCATCTTCCGATAGATTGTTTAATTTTGCGGCACCTGTACTACGGTTATTCCTAAAGGAGACAATAACAGTGCTAATTCGGGTGCGGATTTGTCAAACGCGGCAGATTAAGGAAACAGGGCTAAGCAGGGCTAAATCTTATGACCATCACCATCAAGGCTAAGTCCGCTAACATAAGTCAAACATGTGCCTATGCCCATGCTCAAGACAAACACGACGCCACCAAAAAGTGTTTCTTCGAGCTACTCGAACAAGATAGGAAAGGAGGGCATCTTTGGTAGGACAGCTGGCAAGCATAGCCTACACGACACCACGTCTGGCAACGGACACGGTTTCCTCATTTCAATATTCACAAAGGGACATGGCGGTCTCCGGATCATCAAGCGCTAAATCAAGTTGATCATTTTGTGAAAGACGTAAGGTATGCCTCCAGTATTCTGGACGTCTGAACGTTCCGGATAACTAACATTGACTCGGATCACTACCTTGTTGCCGCCAATGTATGAATGCAGATTTTGCAAGTGCCACAACAAAGAAAGACCGCCAAATTCTTTACGGAACGCTTATACCCAAATCTTTTAAGTCTTCCTACACCACCAGCATCGAGTTCCAAAAACCAGTGGCAATGCTGCCGCAACGCTGCAACTGATGTATTGAGTTTCCCCCACCACCATCAAGATATCTCTGATTTGACGAAGAATGCTAGCAAACGCATGCAGCTAAATAAGAACTGTACGTAGCGCCGCTGCAACAAAGGACAAAAACCGCTTGTGGGCCCTACAAATAAAATAGATTGGGGACTACATCTCCAGAAGACGAAAAGACAGGAATCACGTGATCTAAAATATTGGGAGGTTGTACTCCAGGTACAATGAATGGAAGTGTAGAGATATAGAAGGGAACCTTGCACCAGAGTCACAGTCTGTGCTGAGAATATGGAAAGACTTCATCTGAAGAATGTATAATGGCCACAAAGACCAACATAGCCCTGTCACGCAGAATAGACCATTCAAATAAGATGACGATATGCAGAACTTCCGCCCACCTGTAAAATAACGAGTACCGATAACAATATTTTCGCATAAATCCAACAAAGCTGCTGGACCTTATGCCTTACCAGCCGAGGTATTTAAAGCTCTTGGAAGTGATATTGTGGGGGGAATACACCATCTAATTTCGAAATCGATAGAAGTGTGTATGCCTTATGAATGCAATCTCAGAATCGTTTCTCAGATCCATAAAAAAGAAGACCCCATCAACTGTGCCAAATATAGACGTATAAGTCTCCTCAACATTGGGTCCAAATTACGTGGACCCTGTTGGTGTGGTCTCAGGTCAGCAAAATCTACATTTGACCACATTTTCGTGTTCCAGCTCACTTATTTATTTATTTAATGTGACGCTATAGTCCGAGTAGGAACTGGGCCTCAATCAACAAGCGCTGTCCCTCGCTGGAGGAATCGAAGGCTCTTCGGATCGGAGCATTCCTGTCCTTCCGCTCTACTTGACCCACCCCTCTCAGTCGTTGGAACATCACTTTTCTGGTTAAGTGGATATCGCTATACAGCCCATATAGTTCGTTGTTGTATCTTCTCCTCTACCCACCGTCTATGCAGACGTGACCGAAAATCAACCGAATAATTTTCCTCTTAAAGTGCCCTCATCCATTTTTGATAAAGTCCATGACCCTATGCCATAAATTAGGACTGCGATTATTAAGGCAATATATAGGGTCACTTTTGTGGTTCGAGGGAGGGCTTTCCTAGTCAATTGCTTTCTTAGCCCAATGAAGCAAACCTCGTTGATTATTAAACCCATCTTCACGGCTTGAGCCTCAATACTCGCGGAAGCGCCACTGACATTAGGCTGCTTTCTTCTGATTATGTCAATCTCATCAGCGTGTTCGAGTAATTGGTTAGACTTTTGAAAGATTGCACCTCTTGATTTTTGCACTATTTTTTCAGCGCATCGCCTTATCTAAATCATTTTTTAACATCACAGGTCTCGCTGAGTTCTTTACCGACCTTGTTGGAGCAGCCAGAACTCTCCACCGTCATCCTGCAAAAGCGGACGAGATGGGCAAGGATGCCAAAACTAGACATTGCTCTGTATTGCTCGCCTCTATAGATGCTGTCATATGTGGCTTTAAAACCATTGAATAGGTGATGTGTATCCGTTTAGAGCTCATGGGTTTTTTCCAAGATCTACCATAGTCTGAATATTTGGTCTATGGTGGACTTTCCTGGCCTGAACCCACACAGATATGGACCAGTCAGGTTGTTGACGAACGGCTTCAGGCGTTCCCACAATACGGCAGATAGGATCTTGTAGTCGATGTTAAGAAGGCTGATGCCTTTCCTTTCTTGAGGATCAGACAAGTAATGATGCCGCTTTGAAGAGCTCGGCAGTAAGGCCGTCTACTCCAGCAGCTTTGTTGGACATAAGCTTAGATATAGCTATCTTCACTTCATCTTGTTGGTCGGGTGGACGGAATTGTTGATCTACTTACATCGTCCAGGTTGAAAGGTTCATTCCGCTTGACAGTTGTATCGCCGTTATACCATACATTCCATAGAAATGCGCTTTCTTGTTCTTCTCTACAGGCTTCGGTTCGGGGCTTGTATTCATGGCATGTTTTTTTTTATCTTTTGGTAAAACTTCCGAATTTCATTCCTCTGATAAGCCTGTGTTCATCTCTCTTCTTCTTCTCGCTTAGCTCATGAGCGGCTCTAGTTCTTCTATGCAGCGCCGCTATGTATGCACCTTCCTTAGTTGTTTGTGCATTCCGGCAATCATCGTCAAACCAGGTGTTGTGGTGGCACATCATAGGCGACATCTCTGATAGCATTTTTTCAATGTTTACACTGGTGTTCGATACTTGATGATGGCGGCATAAGATTTCTCAAGAGATTAAGGGAGATTCGATCAGAAAAGGATTTGGCGATCTCTTGCGATTGTAGCCGTCCGACGTCGAACTTCCTCACAGTATTAGCTTGCCTTTGCGATGTTCGGGATATTCGCAATCGTAGCTTGACCGTACGAGCTAATGGTCTGAGTCGATATTGGCCCCTCGGAACGTTCGGACACCTATAATACTGGAATAGTTCCTTGCGTTGATAGCAATGCGGTCAATCCGGTTGACGGTAGATTGTTCAGGAGGTCTAGACGTCACCTTGTGACTATTGAGCTACGCCGCAAAGTCGATTAGCCTGAATTCGTTATCGACCCTGAAAGAAACTCAAGAAGTCCAAATCAGTACCCACCATCCTTTCATTGATTTTATAGCCGCATATGACAGCATTTATAGAGACGACAGCATTTATATAGGGCCATGTCTAGTTTTGGCATCCTTGCCAAAGTCGTCCGTTTGTGCAATTGGCTAAATCGACAGACCCAGCGGGCTCTTTGATAGTATTGAAACGGAAACTGCTAAAATTGTTTTCGCGGTAAATGAGATCGAAAGCAATGAGATGCTGTCATCAAGCGGAGAGAAGCAACAACGAATTGGACAGCTATAATTTGGAGGTAGTACTTTGTCTACCTTATCTCAATTTTGCCATGCAACATCTCAGTAGTAATAAAACGATGAATCACTCAATTGCTAAGAAGGCAATTAAGTAGTGAGGCTCTATCTGGAAAAACTAAGGACTCTAAAAAGTGAGGCCTTGATCATCCCAATTGTACTTTATGACACTGGAGCATGGACTCTATCGAAAGTGGATAAATACTGGTATATCTTCGGTCGTTTGGGAAAAAAAATTCTTCATATAATATTCGGTCCCATTTATGCTGACGGGCTGTCTAGAAAAAATTTAACGATGAGTTATACGGCGACATCGAACTATCTAGAAGTGGCTACAGCATGTAGAGCGAATGGACACCACTGCTCCGAGCCGCAGAGTCTCGAATCTTACTGCCCTAAGTAGTGCGCACAAGTAAAAGGGGAATTAAACCCTCATGAAGTCCGCAAGCAACGATCGACCTGACTGGAGAGGCCCGTTAGTTGAGTCCCAGGTTCGCCTTGAACTGTAGCGCCACCTACAATATATAAATAAGTATGCAAGTACATCTATATAACTCCTGTGTCTTACACTCTAGTAATGGCCGTCAATTGCTTAAACGTTTTTACCGGAAGCAAATCTCCTTTCACCTGTCCTTAACAACGAAAAGCACTCCCAAGACCATGTCCTTTAAGTTTAAGAAATGGGCTTTTTTTAAAAAGAAAAACAAATCATTAGCACCAAATTGAGGTCCTTTGACATCAAAGTGACAACCATGGTGCTGACTCTTCACCAATGGGTGTCCCATTGAAATTGCCTCTATTTGTGTTTTTTGATATTTTTGCGAGAAACGTCCCATTTAGGCATCGAGAAAAGTTTGCTCTCTTCCATTTTCGACTCACCTTTTTCACCTTTGCGTTTTCATTTCGACACTGAAGTAAAAAAGTTGGGGTTCTACCTGCAGTGATTAGGTGACAGGATAAAGGACAACTTTTCTTGGCGTCGTTTCAATTGTGATTAACAACTTTGTGAATAATTTCCACAAAAATTCTCCGCATAAAAAGGAGTGACGAAAAACTTTTCAACAGTTTTTCTTATAAAAACGAAAAACAAAAAAAAAATTGTTTAAACCCAGTCAGTGTAAAAAAAAGGGAGTTCAGCGATTAACCTTTACCAGAGAGACAACTGACCAAAGCGTAATCATCTCATGAGTACCTTTCGTCCTTTGGTTTTCTGCTGGTGGTGAGCTTAATTGTGTTTATTGTTTCAACTCTTGTTACCTCCCCATTACAAGCGGTCATGAAGGCTCTTCATTTGCATTTTAGTGTTTGCTAGTTTGCGATGAGGCTACCTAAGCATGTAACGACGGCAGGACAGACCTAATTTAACTTCTTGCTATATCTGCAGGTAGCTGGATAATAAGCTCTTTTAATTTGAAAGACTTAAGGGTCAAACATGTTAATGAGGGTGAGTAATTGCTTGGTTAGGAGTCAAGTGCAATGTAACTATCTGCACCTCTGGTAATAGCTGACAGTGGGCTTATGTTTTTTTTTTTTTTTTATTTCCTTAACACTTTCCTGATGGTTGTCCTTTGTTGGTTTATATGTCTAGGAAGAGAGATACCTAACTAACTCCATACGGTAATGAGCTAGAATAATTAAAAAATGCGAGTATTCGGCTTATATAGAAGGAGTTTATAAACAAAAAAGAACATGTACGTGCTTCGAAGGGGAGTTTAGATATATAGCGTGACCAGATAGGAACGATAGAAAGAAAAATGTAAGAAAAAAAAACAACGGTGTGAGGTATTAAATTGATTCTGGCTTTATTTTGAAGCTACATTCATGCCATTAAATGTGGAATAACACGTCTTTCAAATGGTCGCCCCGGCTTCGCTGACAATGCTTCAAGCGGTCGGTCCAATTTTTGATGGCTCGGCCGAATATGTGCGGCGTTATTGCGGTAATAGCGTATCGAATATTAGCCTCGAACTGGCCCAAAGTTGATGGGTTGTTAGCATAGACTAAGGACTTGACGTAGCCCCAGAGAAAATAATCGAGGTCAATTGATGAACGCTAGCCACGAGATGACCCAGTCGCCAAATTTCTCCTTCACAACTTCGAGCATTACGTCGCTGTATGGCATGTAGCGCCGTATTGTTGGAACTATAGCTCGGATATATCGATGTTGTCGAGCTCTGGCCATAGAAAGTCGGTTAACATCGCGCTATACCTAAGACAATTGACGTAACGGTGTCTCCTTCCTCATTTCGAAAGAAATAAGTTCCGATGATGCTGCTATGCCATACACCGCACCAAATAGTCAATATTTGTGGATTCAATGGTGCTTGTCCGAGCATTTGTAGATTGTGTTCGCTCCAATAATGGCAATTTTGTTTGATGACATAGTCGCTGAGCCAAAAGTAGGCCTGATTTTTTTGCCAAAATCTGTATCTCCGGCAAACATTTTTAGCGCCAAATTAGCGAACTCACGGAGTTGTCTATGGCCGTATAGCTTCAATTCCTGAGCCGGGTTGACACTCTGGCGATGCCCAATTTAGCTGATCGAAGCCGAATGGACATTTCTGGCTCTTCTTGTATACTGGCCGCTATGGCGGCTATGTTTTCTTCATTTCGCACCAATCTCTGTCTGGCTGCTGGCTTAAGATCCAAGAGAGTGTACTCTTGCTCAAACTTTTCCACGGTACGAAGAATTGCCTGCACACTGAAGCCATGATGATGAGCGACTTCACGACGAAATTCGCGTTGCGTATTTACAACCTTACTGAATATTTTAACAGCTGGATGTGATTTATAACTTTGACAGCTGCTGAAACATAAGAGTTGGAAAAACTATCATTCTATCTGGTCACACGGTTTTTTCAAATGTTAAATGCAATGAAATAATATTTCGAATGAATTAAAAAAAAAACGCACTTTATATGCCTGTCGAGAATATTGTGGTTGCATCCGAAAATGTGAGAGTTGTCCAAAATTTGTTAGAAATTGCGCATCTCTTTTGATTTTATTTGATTATCTGCTGGCGGAAAACAAACCGAGCCAAACAAAACCGAATGACCATCAGCTGCAATGAAGCTTCAATACGAGGGCTTTAAACATGTACGATAGCTCTATTATTAGCCCGGGTCTACCCCGGACAACTTCATTAAGCAAACACTTAAAGCTAGGCTTCAAAACTAGCAAAGATATTCTTAACCTAATTGGGGGAGGAGAAATGGTGGTCGGGTGAGATGTCAAGGAAGTGGCACGTTGAGCAGTCCTTTTTTTTATTTCGTATTTGCTGCTATTTAGGTCAAAGACTTCGCTGTAGTTGCTTGTTATTCGCAACATTCTAGATATTGGTTCGAAGTGATCGTAGCTGGTGCGGTGAGTTCGGATATTAGATTACGGGGATTGGGAGTGAATGAAATATTTTGCGTTATTCTCGGGCAGTCGATATTTCCAGTCAATAACTGGTGCATAAAAAGCGACTTCAGCGACTTCACAACATTTTTTTATTCATGCTAATTAGTTTTATCCTATTTTCATAGGGAGGTAATCCATATGGATCGGCCTAAGGTAGACCACGTAGTGCGAAATGGATAAACCTGCGTTGGACTGCTTCAATTCTTTGAATGTGGATTTGTTTATAGGGTGACCAAACTTGGCTGAAATATTCGAGAAGAGGCCTTGCAAAAGTAATGTACAGGGACTTTGTAACGTAAGGGTTGAAAAATTATTTTGACCAGCCAAGAGCAGAGTTAGCTTTATTTATAATGCTGTCAATATGTGAGTCGAAATTCAATTCTCTGTCACAAACTTCGGTAGATCCCGTACTTCGGTAGTGCAAGGAATAGGCTCATCACAGATGAAGTAGTTTCTTGGTTAATATGATATTTCTTGGCATTTGTTGACATTAAGCTCCAAAAAGTTTTGCTTGCACCATACCGAAAACCTATTTGTCATCTTGCAGGTAATGGGAGTCAGAAGGCAATAAGATGACTTTGGGAATTCCCATGTCATCAACGAGAATAGAAAAATTAGAATTCGTTAAAATGAGATTTGTATCGTTAATAGTTAGGATAGAGAAGATTGGTCGAAAGTCTACCCTGAGGGACCCCAGATGTTGCTTTAATGGGGTCGGATAATGAAAATCTGAAGATGAATCTGTATTCTCAGTCTACTAAATAGGATTTGGTCCATGCCACAAAATGAGGGGGAAAACCAAGTTCTTTTAGTTTAAAAATGATAAAATTGTGTCTTATAGACGCTGCGAAGCATTCGCTTGGTCTGCAAGTACACAGAGAGTTCTTAAACAGGTTTGGGCTCTAAGAAACTCTTCCTTGAGCCTTGTCTAGCAAGTTCATCAGCTACCTTATTTAAATCTGTCCCATATCTCAGGGAATTCAGGCTTCAAACTGTGGTCAGAGATCCCTTGAACCCGTGCAGACTCAGATAAATCGCTACTTCCATCGATTTTTCATTATATGTAGTTCTATGACATAAGGAGGCCATAAGATAGGCGTAAATTTTCCAAATAACGTAAATTAAAAAATTTCGTAGCAACAAGAGTTCTGGTATCAGTACATCAGAAGAAATCTCAATGACACCGAACCTCAAATGGCAGTCGAACGTGAGATAGACTTGAGGCTGCAATCCATGAGTATCAAGAGAGGGAGATTCATCAGTGCGACTGGAGCAGAGCCAGGAGAAGCCGACATAGACAGTTCCTCGATGTGTGATGAAAGCAGAACTTATGTATTTATGTGAAAGCCTGTTCCACCAAACAAAAACGCATAAGACGTTATTGGTCTCTTATCTTAGATTCAAAGGAGGGCTACCTTGGTGACAAGCCCCATATCCTTCGGAAATCACAGTTCAAGTCTGGGTCTATTCTAGCCCTTCAGAACAGACAGTCGCTAGGCAAGACCCAACATGGAGTACATCAACATCATCTGCGTATGCCTGAGCGTAAACGTTTGAATTATTGAGATCGTTCAGCATTGAGTCTACCAACTTGCACCATAGAAGTAGAGATATGAAGCTGCCTTGCGGACAACCTTTGTTTTATACCTCATTAAATATACGGCAATTGCTTGTATATTTTAATGGATGCCTTTCTACTAACCCCCAAGTTGCCGTTTTTTAATTTTTATTAGGAAACCAAAGGGAATTATTAACAGGATGACTCTCCAGGCAAGTCGAAAAACATTCCGACTTTGTATGAATTCAGAAGGAATAACATTTATTCCATTATGTTCACTCAAATACATTCATATCCATCTAAACAACGTTGCCATAACTATTCAGGCACAAATCTAATTTCGGTTAATAATAATCTACATCCGAGGGTAATCAGAATAGAGGTCATTGCGCACCATAGTTTCACAGAAACGTACGCTGTTATTGAATTTGAATTTAGATTAGGGATGTGAATGTACACATATGCCGCATGTGTACAGCTGCATTGCTAATAGAAATTCCTCTGCGTTTATGTACGAACTACCCCCTAAGGGATAGATATTGACTGATATGTATTGGGCGAGATAAAATTATTCCAATGCATGATTAATAGCTACTTTGAACTTACAGTGTTCATATGCAGTCGAGTAGATTTTCTAATATTTCAATATAAACCCTGCAGTTTTACAGTGTATTTGAAGATACTAGCTATAGGGAAGAAGTTTTAATTGAATCGTATTGAAGACAACCAATGAATCTATTGAAATCCAGGAAAGAGTTTAACGAATTGAAAATGTGCACATGGAACAAATTAGTTTGCCGAGATCTCTGCAATATTTCTGACATCAAAGATATCGTACTTAAGCAGCGCTGCAGTTCAGGGTGAAACTGGCTCTCAACTAACAAGCCTTTACAGTTGGCCTAATGCTTAGCTAACTCCCTCCAGTTGTGTAATCCATGACGGTTTTGGTCCTTCTACTTGTGCGAGCCACCTAAAATCCGGTGTTTCTCTACAGAGTTGTCCCGCGTTAATTTTGAAGACTTTGCGGGCTGAGCCATTTGTGCCCATTCGCTCTACATGTTCCACTTATCTTATGTGACTGATGAGCAGTTTTCCGACTAGGTTGACGTCACCGCATAGCTTATATAGTTCGTCGTTGAATCTTCTCCTCCAGAGCCCGTCACTGGACGGAACGAAACCACCGAGGATATCTTTATAAGCTTTCGGTAGAGTCCATGCTTCAACGCCATAAAAGAAAATTGGGACGATCAAGATTTTATATTGAGTTTCCTTAGGTAGAGCAAGAGACTTTCTATCTCAATATTATAGCTATCGACGGTAACATTCCGTCCAATTCGATAATGTTGTGTGTGCCCTCCTGTTGACAGCATATACTTGGCTCTGCCCTTTATTGCTAAATCCATCTTGGCAGCATCCGTTTCAATACCAGGGAACTCACCGATGACAGCCCGCTGAGTTCTGTCAAATATCAATAACATCGGCATCGTGCCACAGGTGTTAAGTTGTGAATTTCGCAGAATTCTTCTAAGTATGATGATGCTTGTCGGTGAAGTCTATATCGACATTGACCGACCAGACAGACGAGTTTAGCATGGATGCCAGAACTAAGCATGACTCTATACAGCTCGTCATATAAAGCTGTCTTGAGCGGCCTTGAAAGTAATGAAAAAATATGAGCATCGACTTGGACTTCCTGAGTTTTTTTCTAGGATCTGCCCGAGTGTGGAAATGTGGTCGATTGTGGACTTTGCCGAAACCACACTGATATGGGGCAATCGGATTGTTGAAGAAGTAATTCAGCTGTCGCATAATATGGAGGATAAGATCTTGTGGGCGATGTTGAGGAGATATACCACTAATGTTAGCCCAGATGAGGGGGTGTCCCTTTTTGTGGAAATTCCATTCATCGGGCATACACTCTTCTGACCAGGTCTAGAAATGAGTTAGTTATTCTCTCCACAATGTCACTTCCAGCGGCTTTGAATACCTTTGCCGTGAGTATCAGCAGCTTTCTTGAACTAAAGCTTAGACCGTCGCAGTTATACAGTCAAAACTCTCAATATCTTTGTTCGTGCGCTTCTCGTGCTCTTTGTTCTATTTCTGGAGAAGTAGATGTTCTTTCCGTCTTATTGGCTAGTTGGGCTCACGAGCCTGCATTTTTTGTCAAACCGGATAGCGATTGGCCACATCAGTTGCGGTGTATACGATGGGACGTTGGCAGCGTTGCCAGTGGTCTTCGGTACTTGATGCTGGTGGCATGAGAGATATCAGGATATACGTTCGGCAAAGATTGTGACGGTGTCATCCGATAGCAGATTTTCTACGTTATATCTTCTCACAATAGCTATTCTTTATTGTAGAGCTTAGAAAATCCACATTCGCAACTTGGCTGCAAGAAGGTGGTGATTCGAGTCAATGTTGGCTGCATGGAACGTTCGGACGTCCAGAATATTGAAGGCATGCCTTACGTCGATCGCAAAATGATCAATTTGATTTAGCGTTTCGAGACTGCCATGTCTCCTTGTCTGTATTGAGATAAGGAAACCGTTACTAGATTGGGTGTAGCATAACCTATGCCTACCAACTGTCCTAATTAAGATTTCTACGTTTCCTTCCTTGGCCTATTATGATATTAGTCAAACTTAGGACATTGCTCATATATCTTGTCGAAGAGCTCATAGTAACATTTTTTGGTGGCGTCGACCTTGTCTTCCGTGGGTCATGGGCGTTTGAATCTATAAGAATTTAGCCTTGGTGCGAATTGTCATAAGACCCTCACCCACGTATCGAAAGCACAAGACTTCTTGCCTAAGTCTGGTGCGTGTGACAGATCTTTATCCAACTAATCACTGTTTCTGTTCCCTATAGCAATCACCATAGTAAATGAAATAGTTGTTAATTCCCATTCTACCTGGCCTGTCCCATCGCACTTCCTGGATCGCTTAACTTATAATTTTGTTCATCTGTACGTAGCGTGTTAATGATCCGAGTATTCCACGTGCAGATCTGAAATTCGTTGTCCATGTTTAGCTCTAAGTCCATAGATGACGGATGCACCGATGAGAGAAACAAACTTCGGGGATGGGTGTATTGCCAGTGACCAATCAAGGTCTCCTCTTCTACTATGTCTTGGAAGCTCCTTATTGACCTGAGCTCCGAATATGTCCTGGCTATGTTGGTCAACTTTGATTACATCGATGGGAATTCCTCCGCTGCACGTCCTCATTCCAAAGACCTCTTGCAAGGCATCTATGGGCTAATCATTGGTTCGCTATGAGAGAGCTATCCAGCAGGCACCACGTAAAGGTGATGATGCGGCTTTGCCCACCTGTGTCTTTACTGAATTTTGGCAACATGAGCCTGCTGTAGTATGAAACATCCTATGAAAGTCCTAGCCATTTCCCCATAATACTAATCCGCAAATACACTTTAAATTTGTTTCTGAGGCACAAAAGAAAAGATAAGACCGTAAGCTCATCGATTTATAGCAAGGTGTGGATTTTATCCTGAAGGTCAGATCTGGGTTACTGAATAAGTGAAACTAGCATTTGGGAAAGAGGACTGAGCAAATCGCTCAGCATAAAATGAAATTTAAGCGATTGCTTACCACCAAATACAGAAGGATATACTTTCTGCCTTATGACCGAAAGAGATATTCAGATTGAAGAACAACTTTCGTCATAAGTTGAGTTAAATGACACGTCAAATTTGGATGGAGATAGTGCATACGGTTAAGATTTGCGAGACAGTTCTTCATTTTCACTACCATTACTTTTAACACTAACTAATTAACACATTCATTCATTTACCAGCCAGGCTAATGGACATCCATTCATTAGGACGGAGTTTAATTGAAAATCATTTGGTATTGGTCTAACATCATTAGACCACGTCAGGAATTGAAGACTCTGCCTGCTGTTTTAATTATCAAATCAACTTGAACATCATGTATCAATGATTGATGAGCTATCATGGATTACTTGAAAAGAAAAATGACTGATTGTAAATTGATGTATTGATGTAGTAGGTTTGGAAAAGTTTCTCCTTTCCATTTTCATTGTAAAATTCAATTGGTTGCACTAGAGTAAACAAACAAGTTTATCTAAACTAAACACTCTCCAATATTATGCATAATAATTGACCATTTTATTTAGTAAGTTCGTGATACAATACCATCGGCAAAGAACTGATTTT